>JAHLJT010008756.1:130047996-130317996 GCA_031308135.1 Acheta domesticus | reverse complement strand
TAATCGCCTTTTAAGCGGGAAGAGAGCTCAAGTAACAAGCGAAACTTGTTGGAGAAAAATTAACAAAAAGGAGGTTGCTTTTCCGTGAGAAACAGGTAAAAAGGTGAACGATTTATTCAAAGGTTGCTTATTCCTTCATATAACCTTCTAATGAGAGGGATACATTGTTTCTTTCCAGAGACCGAGCGAGCGTTTTCCAGAATGTTCATTTCTCCATAACGCAATTCATAGCTCTCCCAGCCACATTAGTCTGAAGCTATATTGCTGCCTCAACAAGAGCTGTATAAGCAATTAATTCCTGATGTGTTTAGGAGAGGGGTCCTCAAACTTTTTAAACGGGGGGCCATTTCACTGTCCCTCAGGCCGTCGGAGGGCCGGATTACAGAGTGCGATTTTTCTAACTCTGCCTCTCAAGCCCCTTTGGCCGATCACGAGGCATTTCGCGTTTTTCTCGGTCCTGCCGCTAGATGTCGCATGGTCGCATGCACTGCTTGATAGGTCGCAATCATGCTATATCTAGCGGCATGACTGAGAAAGACTCGAGGTACCGTGACATATTCCATCGTGAAGACATGCCTTGAGAGGCAGAGTTCAGGCAATGACAGGCCTACCGATAACATACAGTCATAACGCGAGCAGATCCTAAACTTCCTCAGAGTGCGCTGGCGAAATTTACAGCGTGGTAAAGAGGATAACGCAAATCGTTGTTAAAAACAATTTTTTTAAAAACACCGATGTTTTGGCAGCAAAATATCGATGTGAAGAAAACATTGCAAGCAAAATATCTTATGGAAAACATTGTTGTTTTAAAACAATCGATTTTTTTGCCATCCCTAGACACCCTAACACAAAAAAAGCGCAGATTTTAAGAAAAAATTCTTTAAACCATAAAAACCCGGCGGGCCGTATAAATGTCCTCGGCGGGCCGCATGTGGCCCGCGGGCCGTAGTTTGAGGACCCCTGGTTTAGGAAATTTGTGTGGGCAATGCTCACCTCTGAAAGCCCCGTGATGAGACGAGTTTCTCGGCACGAGCTCTCTCCACCAGGGACGTGTCTCTTCGGAGCTCCCTGATACTGCAGGTGGTGAAGATCAAGCAGAAGGTGTTTATCACGACCAAGATACCCATCGGCGTGTAGTAATAAAATAGAGCTCCTAGGTTGTCATCTGTCTTGTTGACCCTTCCTGAAAATTACAAAATATAAGAGTTATTGGCTTGTATTTCAGATTGTCACGAAGATACAAGGAGGGAGACTATATTAATTTATATTTTTCTGATGACAGGAACGACTTATCTAGTTATATGCACTTTCTTCACATAAACAGATTTGAGTGCATTAATAGGTGCCGGATTCTTGCTTAGATCTTTCTGGGAGCACTTTTTAATGTGCCGCGTACTTTTGCCAATACAGCGATGTGCAGTATGTGAAAGTTTGTGAAATTCTAACAACGAAGGTTTTTCTTTGTGCCAATGAGAATGTGTTAATCAGATGGGCCACGTCTGAAAGATGATGAGGCAGCACTTCCAATCCATCTTACGGCCACTGGCAAAAAAGAAGAATATTAAATCCGATCGGCAAACACAAAGCCAGTGTGGTTCGGGTATTATTGTCATTGGCCGGCTAGAACAGAGGACTTTGATGAGCAGTCTAAACGTACCAAGCAGATTGTGACTCTCCATTGAAAAGAAGCAACTGGGAAAAGGTCAGATAGACGAGCTGCTGGTGTTTGATGTTGGCAGGAAAAACATCCAGAACAATAGCGATGGTAGAATTTAAAATGTTGCTTCACCCATGCGTCTCTCCAAACACGGCTCCATATGATTTTCACCCCTTCAGAGCAATCAGAAAACCTGTGCAATATTAGCATTTCACGAAGTTAACTAAATACGAACCGTCTCTTAGTCAGGGGCGCAGCACTTCAAGGAAGGGGTTGCAGGTACTTCTCCCAAGACACCCGCACTTACAGGAAAAATGATTTTATATTGGAAGACTAGCTGCAGAAAAGAAAATTGGTGTTTTTGTGCAAAATAAAAAATGTAAATCGCTCCTTGAATTCTGTTCGTGAAATTTTAGAAAATTGTACACAAAATTATCAATGAAATTTCATCATACTTAGGATTTCCTTTCTCGTAATAAATGATTTAGACGCACAAATCCACTGTCTTTTTGCCAGTTTGTAAGACCGCTGTTGTCATCTGAGGAACTGGCTCGTTTCTATGTTTACAAAAAACATGTCATTAGCACGAAACTCACAATGTAGAGCCAAATGGTTGTCTGTGTTTAGGCTTTACTACCGCTTTGTACCTAAGCTTCTACGGCCTGATTAAAATAAGTTGACGGTTGACGGTTGTGCTTCTGAAGCTGTTGCTTTATACAATATACCTGATTTGGTTACATTAACAAGTATTCATTTCAAGTGTATTTTCGTGTCTCGAGAACACGTGGTCAGTGGTACGCAACCTGTCAACGTCACTCCCTTCCATTCGCGACTATCAATCGCCAACTTCTTTTAATCTGACCATAGCTACAAGTGCACCCAAATCACTGAGCTCTACAGTAGACTGGAGACAACACTCTGTGCTCAGAAATAGTGACGGACCACGTGGTAGTGAACGTGTGTTCTGTTCTAGTTACCTCAGAACCAAATAGCAGGAAAAATGTCTCATTCCAATTTTAAACATTTATTCTCTTTCATGTTCACTAGAACTTTAAAAAAGTTGAAAGCAATCTATATTTAATACTTTGAAATTTCAATGTATCTATAAAACTTACACAAATTCCAATCTTTCATTTCTTGGAAACTTTTTCAACATTAACGGAGCGGAGTGTTCTTGGTTTGCGTATCTTTAATAATTCTGTTAGATCGACTTATAGCAAATAATGTTCGTCGAAAACATAAGAAATATTATAAAAGTAATGGCTGAATATCTCATCTAATAACACATCTAGTTTACAGTTTGTTAGCGTTCTTTACAACCGATTGCTCTTGGCATTTTATTTGACAGAGACGATTGTAAGCATCGCTAACAACACACAAGACACATTTCACTCGTAAGAAAGTCTGTAGGAAGACGTTCACCGCAGCCAACCTAACGAAAAAGGAACGTGACGATTTTCACCACTTCAAAGCATTGCAGTGGTGCATCCAGTTATTATGTTGAGAGTGTCCGCCCAATGCGACGTGAACGCGCTGTACCCAGTGGCGTAGCCAGATAATTTTTTTCTGGTTAGGCTCTAGAGCTGATTTACTTTTTTTATTTATTGCAGTATCTCAAAACGAGAATTATTGTCTAATGTCTCGCCATTCATTTATTATTATTATTATTATTATTATTATTATTATTATTATTATTATTATTTTGTTCTGAAAATTTAGGTCTCGCACAGATATCACAGAGAAACAATATCAAAGCACGGTAACACATTGACGTATTTAAAATCTACAAAACAAATTAAGGCATTCTAACACATCAACATGAAATAACATTTTCCCCATTTAATAATAAAATTCTAGTAGTCCACTGTTTGTGTCATCTCTTCCTAAGTCTTGGGTTTCAACAAGAGGTTAGTCGTTCCAGTAAACGGAGTTTGTGTGTGTTGCGCGCCTGTCATATTCGTGTTGGAGTGTGGGCCCACCACACATCACGAACGAACTCGAGGATTCCCGAAGGCTAGCCTTCGGCTCGCTGTAGCAGACTGTAAAAACAGTGTATATGCGTCTCGCGAGCACACGAACTGCGCATGCGTTGTAGGGCTCTGAATGACAGGGCCTTCCTCCAATGACGGGTAAGTGCGCAATTAAGCGAGAAGTTCAAGACGCGGAACGTACGTGAAACGTGGTAATTGTAAATTGAAAATTATCAATTACGGAGTAATGAGAACGGTTTTCGTTTTTCATTAAGTATTTGGGTAGGCTCCGCCTTGCAGCCTAATAGGTAGCTACACCACTGGCTGTACCTCTGCGGCGGCGCTCGGTGTAAACGACCTCGAAGAAGCACGTCCTGGTCTCGAAGAGCGAGGGCGCGTAGAGGCCGGCGTCGCTCAGCTGTTGCGCGTTGCCGTGCGCCGCCACGCACAGCGCTGTGAGCGCGACCGCAGCGCCCCACGCCCACGCCGACAGCAGCGCGAAGCCCGCGCAGCGCCCTCCGCCGCCCCGCGCGCCGCCCGCCAGCGCGCCCAGCGGGCGCCTGCGAAGGCACACGATGCTTTGCACATCCCACAACCGTGAAGACAAAATAATCAGATCTCGTAGGTTACGTGGGCGCAGAGAGAGAGACAGACAGACAGGGATAGAGACAGAGACACAGAGACTGGCAGAGAGGGACAGAGAGAAACAGTGAGTCAGAGACAGGGCGACAGTGAAACAGAGAGACAGAAACATAGAGACCAGAGACCGAGACAGACAGAGAGACTGAGACAGAGAGAGAGACCGAAACCGAGACAGACAGTGAGACAGAGACCGAGACAGACAGGGAGAGACAGAGACCGAGACAGACAGGGAGAGACAGAGACCGACAGGTAGAGACAGAGAGACAGAGACAGAGAGACAGAGAGACAGAGACAGAGAGACAGAGAGACAGAGAGACAGAGAGACAGAGAGACAGAGACAGAGAGACAGAGACAGAGAGACAGAGAGATAGAGAGACAGAGACAGAGAGACAGAGACAGAGAGACAAAGACAGAGAAGGTACTCACTTGAAGCCCCTGGCCAGGTTGATGGAGATGGCATTCAACCAAGTGCCGGCAGCCACCAAAAAGAAGTAGATGGCATACGCTGCGAACAAAGGAACCCATACGCTTTAGTTTTATTCTCAGTGTAGAAAGAAGACCCATTAATTTTTAATGAGCATACATAAGTATTGAATTACAAAAGGTTTTATGGGGCACAGACCTAAGCAAAAGTAAGGAAATTTTATCATTCTCCTTTTTAAAGAATTCTCTTGACATTTGTCTGCTAAACATCTTACCATGCAACCTTTGACACACATGCAGCAATACCATTCTAGTGTTACACACTTCACAAGATACAATACGATTGTGCCCCAATGAATGTTCGTAAAACAAGGAAATGAAAGCAAAACATCCTTAATATTAATATATGATTTAATTATCATTCTCTTTGACAAGATCAAGGGCGTCGCCGAAAATCCAGTTCACCAACAGCATACTGACCATTCTTCATACTCTCTACGAATTCCCATTACGAATCTCCGACCCTTCCGATTTTCTGGTTCGAAATTAAACTTTTGAGGTTTATTGCATTCCTTCGGACAGTCTGTCAGTCTGCACGTCATTCAATGTCAGTTTGTCTGCACGTTTGTCCGTCCGTCCGTCCGTCCGTCCGTCCGTCAGTCCGTCCGTCAGTCCGTCCGTCAGTCCGTCCGTCAGTCCGTCCGTCAGTCCGTCCGTCAGTCCGTCCGTCAGTCCGTCCGTCAGTCCGTCCGTCAGTCCGTCCGTCAGTCCGTCCGTCAGTCTGCTCGGCTCCAATTTCCGTCTTTAAAACTTTCCGTACGGATAGTGCTATTTGCACTGTAACAGATGACGTAAAGGCCACTTTATTGTACTTCTTTGTTTTTCCAAAAAAATTCGCAAATGCAATCTCTCTCAAATCATTAATATTTACTTTACCGCCTATTTGAACAGAGTGAGCGCCCGTGTGCGTGAGTGTGAGTGTATGAGCCTCACCGTAGTACTTGCAGTAGGCGTCGTCGCGGTCGAGGAAGAACCAGGCGGCCTGCGTGGCGTTGGCGGCGAGCAGGCAGGCGGCGTGGCACGCGAGCGCGCGCCCGTGCGCGGAGCGGCGCGTGGCGTCGCGGCGCAAGATGGCGGCCAGCGCCGCGCCCAGGAGCAGTGCCGCCAACACGCCCAGCGGCCGCACGGCCTCGTAGGCGGGCGCCAGCGGCGGCGCGAGGCAGTACGCGAGGGCCTCGCCGCCGTCCGCGGACAGCTTGTCCGCGCAGAAGAACGACTTGGAGAAGCGGTGGATGCGGGACCTACGCAGCAACACGTCCGTTAAGCTGGCAAAGCCATTTTCAAAAATCACATTTTCTCTATATCCAGAATTTTGTACTAATTTTGTGCTTTCCAAATATCCAAAAATTAATATTTTTGCTCTGACGGTTTTTCCAAAAATTGGTGGCTTTGCTGGCTTAAGGTTAAGCTGGCAAAGCCAATTAGCCAAAACAAATTTTCTTTATACACAAAATATTGTGCTATTTTTGTGCTTTTCAAATATATAAACATTAATTTTTTTGCTCTTACCCTTTTTCGAAAATTTAGAAAAAACGAATTTTCAAAATGCCCGGCAGGCGCAACAACAACGCGTAAGAAAACTACTCGTAGAAAAAAAAACTATCCATCAAAATTAGATTTTCTTGACACAAAAATAACCACAAAACAATTCTCTATCCAACAATGTTGTTTCGAAATATTCAACATTTAATATTCCCTGTAAATAATAATAATTCTTTACACTACTGTCTAGAAACAACACAATTCAAGACATACAATTCCTCATAAAAACTAAACTACTCAATATTTCGCAATGTCCTTTCCCAACAAACAGAACCAAACATTGTTCTAAAAAAGTACACACACGCTGATTTTTTTGCTCTCACCGTTTTTTGCAAAATTCAACAAAACCACTCACGAGACACCCGGAACAACGCACTCTCGCAGGATAAGAAAATCACTCATCAAGGCAAAACTCTAATTCAAAATCAAATTATACTCACATAACATCAACCACAATATAATACTATATACAACAATATTGTTTTTAAGTTTTTGATTTTCGATACTTTCGAAGAAAAAATTGTATATCCTTTAACTGGATACCCAAAAACAGACAAATGGAGGCACATCAATAGTACTAAATACTAAACTACTCAACACTTCGCATTTTCCTTCCCCAACAAACAAAATCAAACTTCATTCTAATAAACTACACTTACAATGATTTTTTTGTTCTATCCGTTTTTTGAAAAATTGAACAAAATGACACGTATGTGGCGCAAGATAGCGCAACTCCGCCAAAGAACAAAAACAATATTCGAAGGAAAAATGTCATTCAAAATTAAAATGTCTTATCACAGAATCAACAACAATACAATGCACTACACAACACTATTGTTTTCAAATCTTTGACTTTCAATACTATCTATAAAAAAATCTAAATCATTACACTGAAAATCAAAAAAACGACGCATGGAGGCAAAAAATCCTAATAAATACTAAACTACTCAACGAATTGCATTGTCCTTTTCCACGAATAACAACGAAATATTGTTCTAATAAACTACACCAACAATGATTTTTTTGCTCTCATCGTTTTTCTGAAAATTAAACTCAACCTCGTATGTGTGCACCGGAGTAGCGGGACCGCGGGATAACAAAGACGACGGAAGGAGGAACACATGTCCTAATAAATACTAAACTACTCGTCAAATTGCATTGTCCTTTTCCAAGAATAACAACGAAATTTTGTATATCTCAACAAAATTTTGTACAGGCATGTTTTAAGGTCATTAAAACAAAATTAGAGGGTAAGCAGTCAAAAATTTGAAAGTCAGAAAATTAGGGGCACCCTAATGGGGGAATTTGTCCCCAAAATGGGGATTTCTTTTGTTGTGGGGAATGAATGGGAATATAAATAGACGTGAAAATATTTGGGGATATTTTGGGGAAATTATTTTCCTCCTGAGTTGATATAAAGATATTATTTTCTAAATAATAAACAAACAATAGACGATTCTATAATTTTTATTTATCACAAAGAGAAAAATGAACGTCAGACAGAGGAAGATGAGAAGCATAACATGAGGAAAACTAAGATTAGTGCACGGCTTGGAACAGCTTAGAGGATGATGATTGGTTAATTTTAATTACTTGATTTTAATGGGGCAGTTAATGGAATTGTCAGGGACAGCTCATGTCGTTGGTCCATAATTTGTAGAACATTTTTTAATTTAAATTTGGTGAATTTTGCTTCATTGGGGAGTTATTTGGTAAAATTTCATAGCAGTGGTGGGGAAAGAGTTGGCAACACATCTGGCAATCCTGCGACTTGCTAATCAAAAGGAACAATATTTACAGGCACGTACACAATATTGAGGGATTTCAGTACTGGTAAGAACATTTTTACATTCATTTAGTTTTACGTATTTATACGTGAATGTGCACATATTTCTCTACTAATCTGACTCAATTGTGTCACAATTTGTACAAATAATCGCACGTTCAACTCAGTACCGTAGCTTCATTTGGTGGCCCTTCACCCTACCCCCTCTAAATACGCCACAGATTGAATTCCTAACAACAGTTACATAACATCTACCAAAAACTCGCATTGTTGCAACAAGGAAGCGGCCGGGCTCCCAGTATTCCAGTAATAGATAGCGAAATAGGTAAGCCAAGAATAGAATTACCCTATGGAAGATTATGTCTTTGCGAGAGGGTGTCCAAAAGCAAATATTGCAGTGTGTTGTACATCATCGCGACCACTAGAAGATTAAAGGCGGAAGAATATTCTGTATGTTCCATCTATATGTGAAATTATCGTTGCCTTTCTGCATAATGTACTGCAAATAATGCGAGAAAGTAAATGCTTTTGTCTCATCGCTAGTGTGCGAAACGTTGTAACGGCATTGTCCCGAAAAAGGCTCCAAATTGTTTCTTTAAATTTTCTGAATGAATGTTGCGAAACGAACGGAATAATGACATGAGTGAATTTGAATAATATGACATAAGTTTTCTGTGGAAAGGAATTTCAAATTTCGCGTTAAAAAATGTTTAAACGATATTTTCTCAAAAACGGATCCAAATTCTTTTTAAGCAAAATTTCCATATAAAACGAAGTTTTAACTCTTCTTTATTATTCCTAAAGTCAAATTCAGATCTACAATTAGGGGATCGAAAAACTGAAAAAATGTAATTTGGGGGTTGATAGATGACAGTTGGGAAGAGGGTTGTGCAAAACCGAAAAGCTAGTCCATACCTAACAAACCAGACTAGTAAGAGAAAGTCTGTGCCATTTGCAGCATCATAAGTTTCTTTAAAATTTTTGTAGGGACAGTGCTGATTGCACACATTTTTTTTGTTATTTCATCGCAAGTCTCACCAGAGATTTCTGCACATTATTGCACGTGTGAGTACAAGTACTTGAAAAGATGTCTAATAAGGTTTCTTGAAAACTCTTAAACTTGTGTGTAAAAAAAGTCTCAATTTTGCGCGTTTTCAGAAACGCTCCGACGACATTTTCTCTGAAACGGCTCACAATTTTTTCTTTGCAATATTGTAATTTATTCTACAGATAGTGCTAAATTCAATGTGTAAGATGAATAAATACCATTTACTGCATTATATTTTTTTAATTATACAAAAATCTCTTAGGCCAATAATATTTACAATACGATTATTTCTGATAAATTATTGCATTTATGAGAACAATTTCATCAAATAAATTCTAATGAAGGTGCCCGAAAAAACCAAACATGAGTGAAATTTATTTTCTAATTGCCCATTTTCAGATACGCTCAAATGACATCTTAAAAATGGCTCCAAATTTTAAATGAAAATGTTCATATAAGACCATATTTTACCCTTCTATAATATTCAATTAATATTTCAATTCTACTATTACGTAAGCAAAAAATTAAAGAAATGTCAAAAAATACGTTTTAAGTGCCAATAGATAACTTCTGAGAAGTGGGTGGGGCAAAACCGAATAGAGAGCCCAAACTGAAAAATTAAGGAAACTAACAAGTAGGGGAAAGTCTGAACCATTTTCTAGAACTAGTTGTCATTGTTGTCAGTGTTGTTATAGTTATTATTATTATTTTGAGTTATCATCAAGTTTTATCCATAGTAGGTGAGTGTATAAGTACATATATGAGAAATTAAAAATAAACATTTACCTGTTCTGAAGAATTTCTGCAAACTCTTTGGCAGTGTCTGGAGGCTTCTGTATATAAAACGGAGACGTGCCACAGATTGGATGTGTCAGAGCTTTGGCGCCGTATATCCCGTTCCCTTCCAGGAAGACACTCGCTGCAGATTCTCGCGGGGACCAGTCGCTGCCATTGTTGTCTACGCACAACCCCTCCGCAGAGAGCAATTTACCACTGGCGCAGCACTTGAAGAAACAACTAAAATCTTGGAGGAAACAGATGTCAGCTACAAGTGCAACGGGTTGTCCCTGAATGGAATCGAAGCAGACTTGACACACTCGCTGAGTTACTTTTTTTCCTGTCAGAGTAGTTGAGAAAATAGAAAACGATAGTTTACCATCGGACCGGAAATGTAATTTCAGGTGGTCTTCGTGATCGGCGAGGAATATAACTCCTCCGTTCTCTACTAGCCCGTAATTGTAGCGAACAGGCAGAAGATTTTTCCGCAGTTTGGCTGGCAGCCATGAGGCAGATACGGGATCCCTTTCAGGGTTAATTATTTCTGTCGCAGCTGTGTCACCGCCGAGACTGTTTCCCCAAACAGGAACGCACTTGGTTCCTCGAACGTCCAGCTGTTGGTCTTTGCCACAGCACTTGTTCACTTCCGGGAAGACACTGAGCAGCACCCGCCGGGCCAGCGGACCGTCGCCCGCGACGTCGAAGCAGAAGTTTCTCACTTGAACGCCTCCGCCCCCGCCCCCGGCTCCGTCCCCGCCTCCGTCCCCGCCCCCGGCCCCGCCCCCGCCCGCGCCATCGGCCTGGGGGCGAACCAGCAGCTCCGGGTCGCCGGACGAGGTGTTTCTCAGACTCCACGCGTCCCCATCCGCGGCGGTCACCTGTCGCTTCGGGAACCACTTCCGGTCCGGCCATCGCAAGTACTCCACGAGCAACTTCCGCCCGCGGAGGACTTCCGGCACCCAGTGGTCTTCCTTCGCCGCCTCGATCTCCCCCAGTTCCTCTATAGCTGTGTCTTTCACTTCGAATCCCCTACGTGGTTGGCATCTGGTGGCTTCTGCATTGAGTTGCTCACCCTTTGCGCAGCACTTCTGGAGAGTCCACACGCGTGCCAACACTACGCGGGGCGGAAGAAGATTACCAACTGTGCGGTCGAAACAGAATTCTGAGCTCGTGCCTTCCACAATGCTTCCGGTTCTAGAAATACCTCTGACCCAGAGTTTATACTCCGACTCATCCTCGACGAAACGCCACAAGAAAGGTTTACTTTTATCATTACTCTTTCCACGCATCAGTTCATCAAGTTTGTTATAATGTTTTTCGGTGTCTTCATATTCTTCAAAATCAAATCCATGTTCTGCAAAACTAAAAGAATTTATAAGAACATTCCATTTTAGCAATGGTTCTTGATCGTACACTACGGCAGTAACACTATTCATAAGTCGCAGCGGTAACCAATACCCACTTTTCTCACTTTCAGACGGGTCAAGTATTTCCTCAGTTGAATCTTCGGCACCTAATGTTTGATAAAGCTCACACTTCTCTGCATTTTTGTCCAGTCGATATCCCTTTGGACAACATTTGTTAATAGCTCGGAATTCCACAATCGTAAGAATAACTTTCGGAGTCTCAGGATCGTCGGTAGTATCGAAGCAAAACGTCTGTCTCTTTACCGCAAAAGGTAACACACTCCCAAAAGGCAAGACATCCAATACGAATCGGCGTTCACTCGAATCGACTTCGAGAAAGCGTTTCACCATTTCTTCCTGTTCGGCGTCCACTCGGGCCGACACCCATCGTCGTCGTTGCGTTTCCGTCGACACAGCCTCTCCGTTTGCCAGGGCGTTGTAGTACACGTCCACAGACCGCGAGCGGAGGCTGGTCGGCAGCCAGGGAGCCGCGGACTGAGAAGAAGGAGCGCGAAGTGTCTCCCATTTGGTCGCGTCGAGCGCAACACCCGGCCGCGGCTCGCACTTGTCTTCAGATGCGTGGAGCTGGGCGCCCTTCCCGCAGCACTTGTACACCTCGAGTGTCTTCCCGGGAGCGGAGGGGCAAGCGGTCGCGAGCACGATCGCGGCGTACCAGAGCGACGGGGCCATGGCCGCGTACAGGGGGCCGCGCCGGCGGCGACTGAGGCGCAGGAGGCCTTGGCTCCCACCGCCGCCGCCCCGCCCCCGCCCCCACCGCTCCCCCGCCCACGCCTCGCAGCCTCCGGAATCCAAAGCATCCGCCGGCTCGGGAGGTGAGAGCCCGTGACACATTAGCGTTCTGAGCGACGGGGAACAACTTGAACTAAACAACTGAGGAACGAGAGAGCCGTAGTACCGTCTCAGTTCAATTCTTATAGTTCGTAATACTTTCAAACAACATCATGTAGATTCTTTCAAATTCTTTATTGTACTGCGATTTTCGCAACTCTGCCCCCTTACAGGAATCAGCTGTTGACGGTTTCATCCAATCGGGAGTTTGAACGTTACCATATTGACGTCACTGTAGAGACATATAAGATCCCGATTGGATGGGAGCAAAACAGCTGATTTCTGTGGAGGGCAGAGTTGCGAAAATCGCAGTATAATTCTATCACATCAATATTCATTGACGCTCAAGATCTTGTTTACTATTCTTCATTTAACATTTCACAATATTCTTCACAAATCGTCTTACAGCAAATTTTCTGTCTTTCATCATCGTCATCATTAACATCAACGATGCTATCGTAATAATCATCTGAAGAACAATATTCGTTAATTGTATAAAAACGATAATAAATATATGAAGAACAACATTCTTTAATTTGAAAACAAAACATTACACCGTATATTAGGAACCCGAAACAAATTTACTACAATCTAAACCAAAGGCCTATTTAAACTTTGATTTTTCCGTTGTTTCTGTACTTGAAAAGTGACCGAGAAATAGATTTTCTTGTATCTAAAATGTTCACGACTGTTGAAGATATCCTTTGTCTTTTTCAACAGAAGAACGAACGTTCAGGAAATTAAAATCAATCGAAAATAATTAAGTTATATGGATGACTAAAACATTTATTCATGCTTAGCACTCAGTGTAAGAAAGAAAAGAAAACACGTTTTGCCCAAATTATAGACAAATTTTGTGTCAATTCACTCAAATGAAAGCACAGAAGAAGAATTAAGTATAAGTACCTAGATTCAACTACTTTTAATGTAAACTTTATCAAAATTTAAAATTACGTAAATGTAAACTGTTCCAAAATATATTTCAGTACTTTCTTTAGAAAGTTAAACAATGGTCAGATAACTGCAGTTAACGAAAATTATATCCTCCAAATATTTGAAGTACTATTCTTAGTTGAAATAAGTGTCTTTCGTAAATCTTTCCTTGTGAACACGAGTGGAAAGAGCTCCTTGCGGGAGATGTCTTTGGAGGGCACGAGCCGGAACATCACCCACGCTCCGTTGCCGCGGGCAGAGGTCACGTGGTTGCATTCTTCAAGTCATTTCCTTTTGTCTCATCCTCAAATTCGTTAATACACACAAAACAGAGTTCATGTCGTCATCATGTCCGCGTCGGTGGCCGCAGTGGATAGTACGTCTTAACGGACAGCGCGACGATGCACACGCGAGTATATACATGTGCTTGGAGATGGATTAGGGATGCGGCATCGAAAGCAAAATATTGACGAATTTTAATGTTGTTCAGTCCCTTATTAAATTTTGGACAACCACAATGAATAGCTTTGAATTAAATTTTGATTGAAAAATTTAATAAGGGACTGAACAACATTTAAATAGAATTATATTTGACAACCAAATTAAAACTAAAATTAACAAAATATTGATGATTTAAAACATGGATGTTAAAAATTTTAAAAAAGTCGATGTCGTACATCGGACATCGACCCAAAACAATCGATGTTTCTGAAGATCGATATTTGTAAAAATATTTTATGTAACATAAGTATTCACAGCGGGGTGGGGAGCAATTTGATGTCATGGCGTTCGAGTTTATTAATATACGAGATCCTGTATTATGGAATGGAAGTATCCTGTAGTATGGAATATATGAGACTCTTTCAATTGGGATGTGGCTCACAAAACAAAGTTGAACAATTCCCAGAACAATTAACAAACCATTTATTACCTTCTTGGTAGTGGCAATAGAATTTAATAATTTAAATCTTAAAATGGCATTTTAAAAGCCAGGCTCTTACATTTTATAGCTATCAATATAAAAATTAAGATTTATCACCTTGTGGCATATGTTTTAAAAAATATTATTAAGAGAGGACTCTTTGAGATCAAAACTTATTTTTATGCTTTTTATATTTTCACATTAAAATCAGGAAATAAAGGACACTAATTTAATAATTCACCATTTATGAACTTCAACAAATATAAAAACGTAAGTGGTAAGGCGTGTACCATAGGCGTAGGGCCTTCCTCTTTTTTCCGTGACCTCCTCCGAATTGCGAAAAGAGGAAGCTGAGACCCTTTGAGGTGACCCTGAGCACTCACTTTCAGGATCAGCTTCGGATAGTCTTTACTACTGTTTTCTTTGTTTTTTCAGTTAAATCTTAAGTATAAATCAATAAATTCGGCCACTCTCAAATCAAAAGTTTCTACACATTTAAAATGTCGATGTCGCTTCCCAAGTTAAAGAGCCAATACGAAGGAAGCAATAAAATGCAATTTAGCAGTTATTTCGCATATTCACGCCCATTTCGGATTTTGCTCGTGATTTCGCATTTGGCAATCGAATTTGCATTTTCAGAAATATACCGCTCCAACCGTCAAATATACAATTAACAATTTTTTCAGCGTTTGATAGTATTTCGCATTTTTAGCAATTGTTAAAATCTACCAGCTCTACTTATTGGATATTTAAAAAAAATGTACACTACATTTAACAACAATTTTCGTAGCTTCGTAGACTTGTGTGCTTCGTAGTGCTCTTCTGAATCTAAATCTTGAGTCCGTGCGAAGATACTAATGCCCCTTTTAAGGTTCGAGAAATTTCGAAGTCGTTCATGTATTTACAACTCGTGTAAAAAAGGAACAATAATCCTCTGTTTACGTATATAATACGCTAAGAAAATATTACGTTTTTAACAGTTTATAAGAAACCATCGTTACAAGATCCCGTAGATGTATTACTACTGGTTAAGAACTTATCTTCCAGTCCTGCACCATAAAGAGATTTAAGAGAAATAAGCAGAGTTTAGGAGAGCGTACGCGTAGAGCAAAAGACACTTTGCACACAGCATCTTTATTTGTAGAATATACTATTGTATGTTAGTACAAAATATACTGATGGTCGCTTGAATAATACAAGTGAGAAGAGCCTTCGCGAGTTCATTGGCGCCGGGAGCTTCCTCTGCCCACGACCTTCCCGCAGCGGCGGCGGCGAGCGAAGTGCCAGCGGAACGTATGAGGGGGGAAGGAGGGGAGGGTCCAATGAGAAGAACCAACAGCCTCTCGGCGACGGAGAGCAAAGGCCGTCACGAGCCTCAGCCTCTCTCGGGGAACATCACTGGGCCTCACACGATCGCCAACCGTACCCTCGACTCTAACACTACATTTCCAAAATTACGAGCATATTAGAGTTCGCGTCAATTCGGAAGGCTGGAGTCGCGCAGAGAAAAAGAGAGAGAAAGATAACGAGAGATAAAGAGAAAAAATAAAAAGAGAAAAGTAGAAAGACAGAAAAGAGAGAAACTGAGAAAGAAAGAGAGAAACTGAGGAAGAGAGAGAGAGAGAATAAAACAGGCAATTTGCAAAACAAGCGAAGCCAGGACACAAATGAACCTGTTTGCTGAAGGAAAGCACATGAAGGTGTCTGCCTTTCTGGCTGATGCGTGTTATAGTACATAATGTATGTATTTAATTTTAAATCTATTAATTGATACGCTCGGATGTACATAATGGCAAATTGATCTTTCATGTTTCACTCGGAAATGCAATGTGATTACCAATATTAAAATGAGTGGCCCTTGCCATAACGTACGAGCAAATTGTGACTGTGATTTCCAAATCACTTGAGGCATAGTACTAGAGCCAATTCCAATACCACTTCTTCATAAAATTGTACAAAAGTCAATGATTGTGTCCAAAATGTCAGATAGTATCATTTTACACTCCAGAATGCCTTATTTGTTTTACTTGCCTCGATAACATATTTCAAACATTAACACCATTGTATAGTTCTACAGCAGCGAACATGATTGGGATTACATATGAATAAAATCCTCTTAATTTCACTTACTTATTCTTTGAAGAAACAAGTAATCCACGGAAAAATAGTTCACTTTCGGACTGCAAGCCAAGCTTTCGCACCACTGTTCCATTAAATGAGGTCATAATCCAGCGGTTCTGATTCTTCGAAAGTTGGTAACGCTAATATTTGCTGATCCCATGCGTCATAAAGCACTTTTTCGAAGAACTAGAGCGCTTTACTTTATATAGGAACTCTTGCTTGTTTACCTATCATCACACTCATAAACAGGCCACAAGGCGCCGATTTTCTGATGTTGGAGGACGAAAATAGAATGGCAACGTTTGGCTGAACAGCATAACGCCCCTCATCCTCTGCTGCTCGCCCGTGCCTACCACCCGCGCACCAGGGCTGCAACTCTGAAATGAAAAATATCCTCCATATTATGACAAAGGACATGAACTGTCCCTGGCAATTTCATTGTCTATTCCCTTAAATTCAAATAATTCAAATCAACCAATCATTGTCCTTTGAGCTGAACCAAACCACAGAGAAGGGATATTTGTGCTCTGTGCTAGAATACTATCTTGGTTTTTTTCTCTATGCCTGTCGTTTATTCTTCTCTTTTTGATACATAAAAACGAGAGAGAATAACTTCTGTTGTTTCTTTTTTATTCATAATAATTGAGATAGAAATATTATTATCTTGACTCCGGAAGCAAATAATTTCCCCAAAAAATCCTCAAACATTTCCCCGACCATTTTTTACGTTCCCCATTTTTTCCCACAACTAAAAACACTTTGTCCCCCATTTTGGGGAGAAAATTCCCCAATCTGGCAACCCCGGGCGCACTCTTGAATCAACAGACTTCAACGTAGGCTTCACCCGCCTTCACAAACTTTGCATTCCTAACGGATATTTTCCTGTTGCCGCTGGAAAGGGGAATATCTTCATCTCCGCTCCAGCAAGTTCCTTCTTCTTTCTCTGTTTTGACCTCTTAAAAACATTTGAAGAGTTCGGGACAATATGGTGACCACCCAAATTTCTGCAGTCTTTGACACTCAGAGAAAAATAAAGTTTTTGTAAATCCCAAAATGTCTAAGTTCGTGCATATACTTTTTGCTGTTTTTATACACATACTATACTCATACATGTAGATCCATGAGTGCATGTATGCGAGTTTGTATGTCCGGCGTTTCAATAATACTGTTTTTGGTTTTGGGGAGAAATTCGAAGATGTTCATTTTGGACTATTATATTAAATATGGATCAGTATTATATTGTCCCAAATCCGTTTCTGCTCCTACTAGAGGAATTATTTTAATTTGTCACTGATTAACGTACAATAGCATTAGTATGTAAAACGATGAAGGAGACTCAGTCCATGAACTGACGTCATTGCAGTACCTTTGACCCGGAGGTCCAAGGTACCTAGGTACCTAAACACATACGACCTCGGAGGTCCCGACGCTGGCAGGGGTTCCGACACTAGATAGATAGCTAGGTCGAATTCAGTCGCTTTGTGGAACTAAATTCTAGCAGCCGGCTGTTCTATTCGGTAGTTTTCCGTGGTTTCTACAATCAATACTGGGTGAATGCCGGAGCAGTACTATCAAAAACGGGCTACAAACCGCGCGCGATATTGTCATCTTCTCCGTCCCACCTTCATCTCTTACTTACGATCAACTCTTCTTGGAAACATAAAAAAACACTTAAAAATTAAATGAAAATTCGCAGCCCTCTAAACGAATGCCAAACTAGAGAATATTAATGACAATGTAAAAAAAAGAAATTTTGTAATTATTTTAAATTTTCGAAATATTATGAGAGCAAAACGTACAGAAGAAGATATTAAAATGGAAATGATATATATAAAAAAGAAATATAAAAAATACGTAATCGTAGTATAAATTTCCTTAATATTCGTGAGGTATCCGCTTCGAATTAAGTTATTTTCAACGGATATAAAAGAGACTTTCGCACAAAGCGCTGCAGCCATCGTTACTACAAAATAATCAAAATGTACTGCATAGACAGTAACATTGCTCGCATTCCTAGCACATTAATACAGAAATAACGCTGGTAAAAGCTTTTGACCGGGAGAGATGACTCAGTGCATCAACCTGATGTCACTGCAGTCCCTCTGACCAGGAGGTCCTAGGCAGGATTTTCGACACTGGCTTGTCAGGTAGGTCGAATTCAGTCGCTTTCTGAAGGAGAATTCTAGAGACCGGCTGCTCTGATCGGTAGTTTTCCGTGGTTCCTCCGATCAACACTAGGCGAATACCGGAGCAGTACCCTAACAAACGGGCCACGGACCGCGCGCGATCTTTCCTTCCCCTTCCTTGCCCTATCCTCTCCTCTTACACACACACACACTTACACTTACATGCACCACACTATCACACATGCCAGGAGACCGGCCGGGAGCTTACAGCTTGTTCCGGCTGGGGCGGTGCCACTCTGGTGGGAGTCACCTGGTTGAGGAGGAAAACCCCGCTAATCGACGATAAGTCGGCACCAGATCACGCCATCCAGCGGGGAAAAGATCATCGCCACCTCCGAGAAAAACACATACTACACTTACGGAACTAATGACTTAAGTAGTTGACGCGCCCAGAAACACGAATTAATCAATCAATAAAAGCTTTTGTATAAATAATTTAATGTATATTTGCTATTTTCCTAATTGCACATTTTTAAGTGGAAGGCCATTAGCGATAAAACAGCAAATTTGCAAAAACCAAATCTGCTTAATAAAACTAAAGTGAGTCATTGACCACAAGTTGCAAACGGCCGCCACCGAAGTCGAACAAGAGTGAATCAGACGCGTCGTGACGTGACGTGACGTGACGTAAGCGCTGTAGGCGCGGTGAGGCGGCTGCCTCGAGGAAAAGGCGGCGGTGCTTCCCCAGACCTTCCCCGCAGAGGTCGCTGCCCCTCCTCTCCCCTCTCCGCGCCCTCTCCAAATCTCAAGACCGGTTCGGCTCTGTGCCAGACTGGCCGGAGACGTCGCGTGGCGGCACGGACACCGTCCCACTTGCTGCTTGCTTTCCGGATGTTTTAGGATTTCGGTTTCTCTGAAACCGATTTGAGGCTAGTTCCTCGCTTCTCCGAGCGGTGCGCTGGACTCTACTTCGGAGTAGAGTCCCTAGATGCAGAAGTAGAGAGTCTACTCCTGTAGGGACTCGAGTCGGGACTCGAGGCGGGACTCGAGTCGGGACTCGAGTCGGGACTCGAGTCGGGACTCGAGTCGGGACTCGAGTCGGGACTCGAGTCGGGACTCGAGTCGGGACTCGAGTCGGGACCCTCACTTAAAAAACCAAATAAATAACCTAGGTCATCATATAAACAAACAACTCGAAAAAAATAGATTTACATCATTTCAGAAATCTATTAGTCAAATTACCCCAGCTTCACATGACCAATGGTCAATAATTAGGCATTTAATTAAGGAAAAAATTAACATTCCAGTAATAAAATCGGGAAATAGTGAAGCTATAACTGACAGCGAAAAAACCCGTGCATTTGCAAAGCACTTTGCCGCGGCATTCAGCCCGAACATATCTCACGACACGGCTTTTACAGATAAAGTTGAAAACGAAATCAACAAAGATTGGTTCACAGCAGAGCTACCTACAAAATTTATTTCACCGAAGGAAATTAATAATCAAATTAAATGCTTACGTCCAAAGAAATCTTCAAGCCACGACCAAATACCTAACTTTATTATAAAAGAACTCCCACAACAAGCTATTAATGTTTTAACAGCTATTTTAACGCATGTTTAAGGTTGGGTTACTTCCCACAGCATTGGAAGCATGCCAAAATAATTCCAATTCCCAAACCAGGAAAGGATCATAAACAAATTTCAAATTACAGACCCATTAGTCTAATTCCTTCAATCAGAAAATTTTTGAAAAACTCATATTAAACAGATTAACTACATACCTAAGTGAAATTAATGCAATCCCTAACATTCAATTCGGATTCAAAGAAAAACATTCCTCAACCCACCAACTTCTCAGACTAACTAACCATATAGCGAACTCCTTCGAAAATAAAAGATACACTCTCGCAGTTTTTCTAGACGTCTCAGAAGCCTTCGACCGAGTATGGCACGCAGGTTTACTCTATAAGCTAAAGATATTGGGTACACCTTCTTTTCTCCATAAAATAATTCAAAGCTTCATCCAAGGTCGAATGTTTACAGTGTGGTTAAACAACACAGCTTCCCATATTGAAAACATTTCTGCAGGAGTACCGCAAGGATCATCGCTCTCCCCTTTGCTATACAACATCTACACAGCAGATTTCCCCCAACCAGCAAAATCGCAAATGGCCACTTTCGCTGACGTCACCACCTTGTTCATTTCCTCCAGCTCCTGTAAACGAGGAGCAAAACTCTTACAAGAAGATCTTTCAAAATTTGTAACTTGGACACAGAAATGGAGAATAGCTCTAAACGCATCTAAAACAGATTGCAAAATCTTTACACTAAGGAAAATACCTGTCTTACCACCACTAAATATTCAAAATACTCCAATACCCTGGACTGACAAATCTAAAGCAATCAAATATCTTGGCTTACATTTTGATACTAAGTTAACCTGGAAAGAACACATAATGAAAATAGAAAAATCTACTAAACAAAATATTGGCAAACTATATCCACTCATCAACAAAAAGTCTCATCTGAAAACAGAAACTGCCCTGTCAATATATAAGTCAATTGTAAGACCTATGTCATATGCATGTGTAATCTGGGGAGGAGCCTCCAAGTCATCACTCACAAATTTACAAACAATTCAGAACAAATTCCTCCGTCTGGCTATTAAAGCGCCTTGGTACATTACAATGAGCAAATTCATCATGAATTAAAAATACCCCTACTCTCCGAATTTCTATCAAAACTCTCCAACAATTTTTAAGCAACCTAAGCCAATGCCCAAGCACAAACATTTTCAGTCTCAATAGAAATGGCTCAACAAATCCTAGAATTAAATTTAAATTTCCCAAAGATGTTTTCCTTCCCCCCTGATAAAAAGACTGAATATAGATTAGCTGGTATGAGGAAATACACACCTCCCATCCACAAGACCAATCCCCATGTAGTTAATATAAGTAATTGTAAGTACTAGAGTTTCACTGCCCATTGTGAAAAGCATTTATACCTCTTCAGTATTGTAAATTAATTGTAATTATTAAAGTGTATTAAATTGTAATCCATGTTGTATCCCTTGTTATGTAATTAGTTAAGTTCTTTGTAAAAGAGTGTCTAATATGTAAACATATCAACTAAATAATGTAAAGCAGCAACCAGCTGCTGATCTTATTGGATAATAAATTTTAAAAAAAAGTTTATGCCCTGAACCACCTCTCCCGCAATAGATTTGTATCGCGCAACGGTTTTAAAATGTTGCGTGCTAGAAACCGTGTAAAATTCTACTAATATTGTAAATAGACGTCTTGGAAACAAATAATAACTTTTATTCTTTCATGTAAATTTTACAAAGACCACATTCGCACAGCGATCAAAAAGGCGTAACATGACATAATCATTTGGGTTCTTAACATTGCAGTAGAGCCAACTTGATGACGAGGTCATGTAGCACCCTTTCGGAATGACCCTTACGAACGTTTGTCATGGTGAAGGAGAGCGGCGGGGGTGTTGGGGCAATGGAGGGGGGCCACGTCTTCGCCTAATTAATCCACGGCCCAATTACTGTCAGGCGGCGCTGATAATGACTTATGCGGGCCGAAGGGCGGCGTTGGACAACGATAGCTAACTGGGACGTTCATGGAGATGACGGGTGCCTGCCCGCCTGGTGTCGTGGTGGCTGGTGATATCGACAATAAATATCGATATTTCGAAATATCGATGTTCAAGTTTTAAAAAAATCCATGTTCAAAATACGTCGATCTGATAGAAAGCAAAGGACTGATATAGGCAAGTTCTCCTTTCTGAATCGAAGTATAGTAGATCGGAACCAACTACCTGCAAAAGCACTAGAGACTCTTTCTTCTAATGTAATCAAATCTTAAAATATGCCTAATTCCATCTAGATCATAATTAATAATACTGACACATTTATCGTTGTTTTTGTTATTATCATTATTATTGATATAATTATCATAATTGTTAATACATTGGGCATTGGCCAATTTTTAAGTAATTATTATTGCTTATATTATTGTTGTTATTATTATTAATGTCCCTTATTCAGTGAAGTGAAGTGAAGTGTAGCGAAGGGGAGTGCAGTGGAGTGAAGTGAAGTGAAGTGAAGTGGAATATAAGCTAAGTCAATTTAGGGATAAATGGAAATTAATTAGGATGTCAACCTCTAATGAGGATATCAACCCTAATTGTAAAAGTTTGTAAAAGTTTTGTAATGCTCTAATTATAATTGTAATCCTGTTTATCACTGAGCATTAGCTCAAAGCGAATCTACCTATCTATCTAGTATTAATGGTTTTAAATGGAGGGGAGGGTGCGAAGTTGATGTCCCCGTGGTCGTGTTTATTAATCTATCATTGTCATGTAACTCACAAAAACCACTTAAAAAACTCTCAGAACAATTAATAAAACGTTTATTACCTTACTGGATAATACAAAAATCACACACTACACGTATCAACAAAAATTAAACTTATTATTCACACTTGGTAGCTTTTGTCTCGAGAACGTTCAAATTATGGTTATCTAAAAATTATTGTATTTTTATTACATTTTCTCACTCACAAACAAAATATCAAACACGTAAAAACATCGATGTCAAAGAACATCGGCCACAATAAATCAATGCTGAATACATCGGCCTCAATAAATCTATGTAGAATACATCGATGTTTGTATAAAAAATGTGGACGTTTTCAAAATATTGACATCGATGTCGAATTTCGGCTTTGTACCAGATCCGTCGCTCTCTTCGACCTCTTGGATGACGGTTCAATGACGAACCACAACTGCCAGGAATACTTGCATAATTACATTTGCCTTACGGATGCAGCGAAAGTACTACAGGCGCAGTCATATTATTTCTAACGCGATTTGTACTGAATAATACAGAGTGTCCGGGGAGGAAACGTCGACACTTCGAAAATAAGCTCTTAAAACTATTCTAAACATATTTTCTCTAATAAACTACGTGAATATTCCGAATGGTTGGGTCGCAATGAGCACTCAAAAGTTGGTTTGAAAAAATTATTTCTAGGCAAAAATTTTCATTATGGAAGCATAGAAACACTCCAAAAACTCAGACAGAAAACATGAGGGAGAAATAAAAAAGCAGTCGAATTGTGTAAATTGGTTTTTTTTTATTTCTCGCTTAATTTTTCTTTCTGAACAAATATATTCATTTATTTTGTAAATAATAAGCAACTTATACGTTTCTGGAGTGTTTCTATGCTTCTACAATGCAAATATTTTCCCAGAAATCAATTTTTCAAACCAACTTTTGAGTGTTTATTGCGATTCAACCATTTGGAATATCCACGTAGTTTATTAGACAAAATATGCTTAGAATTGTCTTTCCTCCCCGGACACACTGTATAATCGTGCTTTGCCATCTACGACATTATGCCTGTAGCAACACAACATTTTAACTACGTCATTAAGCGATTCAATACTCAAAAGTATTTTTACTTTCTCGCTACCAACTCTTAGTACAGGGCCCTGGAAACGAAAAATTGGATAAATCAAGGTGCTACATTTAGAAAAAAATCCTCTAACACGTGGTATACCCAGACTCCATGTTTTGTGGGGCCTCGATACCGAAAAATCGAATGACGGCAAAATGTCTGTCTGTATGTCCATCTGTCCGTCTGTGAAACTTTTCGGCCGATTTTCTCCAATTGATCTGGCTGATGTCGCGGTCTCTCGAATTTGAAACCAAAATTTTAATTGTGGGGATTACTTTACATGAAGTTCCCAGGATATTTTCAAACTTTTCAAAAAAAAAAGGTTCCATCGATTTTGATTAAATTTTGTTGTTGGATGGTATGAAGAACGTTTAAGAGAGTGGTGTAGATCTCATGTATGTTGAAAACTCTGGTTACTCGAAAATCACAAAAAATCCAAATTTTTCTGTCTTTCTACAACTACAATTATGAAGGTAGAGTATTTTTTCCTTAATGAAATTTATTCTTTAAAGGTAGACTTTGAAATAAGTTCATGTACAATTTTTCGAAAATTTGAGTACTTTTTGCGTAATTTTGCGCGCAAAGACCGGTGAGAACGTACGTGCTGTTTAAGCACCACTAGTTTTGTATTGTTTCGTTTATTAACTCACTTTTTAGAACCGATTCCCAGAATATATTTGGATGACACGCAAAGATATGTAAAGAAAGATGGCGCAAAATTATGTGAATTGATTGAATATGTGCTAGATATTTAACATAAAGATTGTATAAGTTATTCTAATAATGAAGATATGAAAACTAACGCATAATAGACAAACATCCGTAAAGAGTATACAAAAAGTGTGCGCTTGTCAATATGGCAGTCTACATTAATTATTACAGGAAACACTTCCGTTGAAGAAAACAGAGGCAAGCAAGAAGTTTGTACGCTGCAATGCGTGTTTTGGGATCTTAACAATAAACACGAATTTAGTCGCTGCATTTAAATGCGGCGTTACAAGTAATGACAATTTCGGAAATGCACCGTGCAGCAGTAGCCCATAATGTACCTCCAATGGGGACAATGATTAGCATAAGACGGGAAGCAGACATGCAATATAAACGTGAACTGTAATCAGCGTCGGCTGACTACGAATTCAACTAGCGTGCTCGATATGCTACCGTGACCAGACAAACTGCAATTAGAAAACGGTCAAGGCCACACAAAAAGGTCCTTAGAAGCATCAGAATGCCGTTCACGCACAGGTCTTTAAGTGAGCTGATTACACATTCGCAGAACTAGGGCGAACAAATGTGTGGACGGGCAGATTGCGCCGGAAATTAAGTCAAAATGAAATATGCTAATGAATCTTCTGAAATTGCATGGAGTATTAAATTTTCAATTCAATAAACGATGATAATACTATTATTATAATTATTTAAACAACTGTCTCATAAACAGCAACAAAAGCAACGTTTAAATGATATTAATTATATTATCAGTCCATTATCGAAGAAGTGGAAAATCCATGCTTCAGGGATATGTGTGTACATATCCCTGAAGCATGGATTTTGCATCAGAAAAAAACGGTTGCAAATGTCAGATCCAGTGTTATTTAACGGAATTTTCGTAAAATAAAGTTTTACAGGCGAAGCATAGAACACTTAACACGTTTACACAAATGCAGTGACAGAAAATATTACACTTAACTTTTAAAGTTTGTGTAACACAGAACGGAAAAGAGGCCTTATGTTCTATTGATGAAAGTTTGACAATATTCTAAATAAAAGATATTGGCGTAATCATTTTTGAGAGAATAATGTTGGCTCACGTCAACAACTTCTGTTTTTGCGATCGAATACCGACGTTAATGATGCACTAATGATGCACTAACATCAGCTGCTGTCTGCAGGGGAATTACAGCAACCGGCTGCTCAGAGAAGGTGTTTTCCGGGACTTCTCCGATCACTCCTATACTGCGATTTTTCTAACCTTGCCTCTCAAAGCCTGTCTTCACGATGGAATTTCTCAAAGTATTTCGCGTCTTTCTCAGTCCTGCCGCTAGACATCGCATGATCGCGACCGTATCAAGCAGTGCTTGCGATCATGCGACTTCTAGCGGCACGACCGAGAAAGACGCGAGATGCCTTGTGATATTCCATCGTGGTCATAGGGGCTTCAGAGGCAGAGTTAGAAAAATTGCACTTTAGACAAACTCCGGAGCAGCTTAACAAACACACACGATCTTTACATTTTCTTTGTACCCTCTACCCTAATTTGCACACACATTTACATGCACCTCGCTACCACACTCCGAGAGAGACCAGCCAAGAGATTAAACGGCTGGTGCGGTGCCCCGCTGGGGGGAGATACCCGAAGAAGGAATCTCCGCAAACTGAAGTGTAGGTCGGTGCCAGACCTCACATTCCAGCTGGTGAGACACACAGCCCTTCCCCGAATATAATATACACTAAACTTATGGGATTAATGACTATGAATGAGCTGAAGCGCCCAGAAACACAAAACAATTACACAATCAAAATGTACAGCAATGTAAAAGCATTTTTCGGCATTCCCGTATCAAAACTAGTAGTTACCTTCAATATTTATTCATTGGAAAGTGTTATTTTGCCTTACACGAACCTCAAAGAAGTCATGGCCATAAAAAATTGAATGAGAACTGCAGCTGTAATGATTGACTGATTGTTTGTGTTTCCGGGCGCGTCAACTAACGAGGTCATTAGTCCCGTAAGTGTAGCGCATGCTTTTTCATCGGGAGGTGCAGGTGACCTTTCATCGTTGGTTGGCGAGATCCGGCGCCGACCTACCGTCGAGTAGCGGGGTTTTCCTCTAACCAGGTATCCTTCAAGTAGCTTTAAACTTCCGACTGCTTTCCCGGCATGTGTGGTAGTGTAGTGCGTGTTAATGTGTGTGTGTGTGTGTGTGTGTGTGTGTGTCTAAGAGGCGAAGATGCAACGAAGAAGAAGGAAAGATGGCGCGCGGTCGGTGGCTCGTTTTTTTAGGGTACTGTTCCGGCATTCGCCTGGTGTTAATCGGAGAAACCACGGAAAGCTACCGATCAGAGCAGCTGGCCGCTGGAATTCTCCTCCAGCCAGCGACTGAATTCGACCTAGCTGACAAGCAAGTGTCGAAACTCCTGCCGCCGTCGGGACTCGAACCTAGAACCTCCCGGACAGAGGGACTGCAGTGACATCAGTTGGTGCAATGAGCCATCTCTCCCGATAAACTGTAATGTGAACGGGGCAACATGAATCAACATTGCTGCCACATAGCATATGATACCGAGTGCGTGTATTTGTAGGTTTCCATTAATTCATACTAAAAGTGATCTATACAACTCTTTCGAAAGTGTCTTTGGCCTACGCATTTTAAACTGCCGGACTCCCCTCCTTTTGTCGCGTCGTTTGCCAATATTTTATTCGCCCCCCCCCAAGACTAAATTTCTCTACTAGAAACGTATTGGAGAAAAAATATTTTCTGCTAAAAATAATATATAGAAGCACGCATTTCAAAGCACGGTTGTCTTGCCTGCTTTCCAGACCACTCTTGCAGTTTTAGGGGACCCGGGATTTCTATGCTAAGCCATACTAACATAAGTATATATTCTCTCTTCCTAATTGATGGTTATGTATCTTTTTCTGTAGTTGAACTGCATCTTTATACACATTTTGACATTCTTTGTTGAACTATTTTGTGATATGCGCACAAGAAAATGTTTTTGAAAGATCGTAGTTGTGAGAGTTGTGAGGTTTGCGAAATTGATAGCTCCAATACCTATAGTAATATTTAAAACTGAATATAAAAAAGTCATAATGCGGATTTGTGTACGTTTAAACCACTTTAAAATTTAATTAGTTGATTAGTTTATGAGAAAAAGATACTTGTGGAGCAAAAAATGTACTTTGTGGAAAAAGAAGAAAAAAAAGAATTTTAGTTTCTACCTTCTTTTGTTAAATTCAGTTGTTACATTGTTCAACAGTTACAATGTTGATGGCAACACATACCAAAATAAACAGAAAATTCACTACTTAAAAAAATGTCTGCCGTAACAGAATTCAAAATATTTATAGGAAACTGAAAACGCAGCAAGGCAAGGTGACAGTTCGTCAGGAAAACAATAATCCTGACACTGCACATTTAAAAATTCGTAAAAGTAAACCCAAACTACACAATTCGACTCTTTTTTTATTTCTCGCTTAATTTTTCTTTGTGAGCAAATATATTCATTTCTTTTGTAAATAATAAACAATTTACATGTTTTTGGAGTGTTTTTATATTTCCATAATGCAAATTTTTGCCTAGAAATCAATTTTTCAAACCCACTTTTGAGTGCTAATAGCGGCTCAACCATTCGCAATATCCACGCAGTTTATTAGACAAAATATGCTTAGAATTGTCTTAAGAACTTATTTTCGAAGTTTCGACGTTTCCTCCCCGGACACGCTGTATGTGTGTGTGTGTATATATATATATATATATATATATATATATATATATATATATATATATATATGTGTGTGTGTGTGTGTGTGTGTGTGTGTATGTATATGTATAGATATATCCCTGACATACGAAAAACAGGGCTACAGAACAGAAAAAAACAATTTTGCAAAAAAGATTTTTTTTATCTCCCGGGTCCCCTTCAGGAGAGCGCACTCCAGCCCAGTGAGATCTCCACGCGAGGATCTGTTTTTGTGCTGGGAGAAGGACGCGACCGCCGCGCTCAGTTTGTTGATTAGCGGAAGAACGCGATCCGCGGCGCGCTACCAACCGAAGCCGCAAAAAGAAGTTGAATATCGCAATGGCAGTCACTTGGAGAGGCCAACTTACGGAGGCCACTTGGCATGCTCCTCAACGTATTTCACAAACTTCGATGCTCCAACTGCGGGTGCCTCGCCAACTACGAACGCGATCAAGAATGTATGAACGATTCACAATATTCAAATGCGAGTTTCGCTCCACATTACTGACTCTTTGGATCAAATAACAAGTAAGCACTGTTCGTTGTATTCTTAGTCCAGAATGAAATGAAGCCTCTTCGATTTTCAACTGTAACAATGGATTAGTCGACTGCAATAGAAACTACCTGAACGGAGAAAAATAATGATACTTGCGAATATTTAAAGAGAAACTTTCCATAAAAAGAGTTGTGTAAGTTCCGTTACAAAGTCTTATGGTGCACTTGAAGAAGGATCTAAGAAAGTTCGGTGCCTGATCACTAGGTGAGCGGATTTCTATGATTTTGGATATTTTTGTTCCGTTGGTTCAGCACATACCTAAGTGAAATTTCTCAACGTTAGTTTAGAATATGATGCTATATAAATTAATATGTTAGTGCATATTTGGCTGATTTTTCCTGTTATTGCATATTCGTGTAATTATAACCGCATATTTTGTACATTTCGTTAAAAAAGAGACTAATCTATAAAACCTTTCATCTTTTCAAATATTCTCATGTAATGTGAGCGTTCATTGATTCAAAGAGCCAGTCACAGTTTGCGTTTTTGTTTTCTGTAGATGATCAAATACTCGGACAAATGTGGGATACTTCTTGAGAACATATTTTTTAAACCAGTCAGAAGAAATTCAACAAGACATACAATGTACTTCACTAAGGTGAATATTTACTTCGATTATTTCTCTCGAGAAGTAGGGTAGATTATATTACGTTTGCACAAAAAATATATCTTTTCATTTCAAGCAAATTTTCATTTCATTCCAAGAATTTTATCAAGACAGGTTTGCAGGAGAAATGAAATATTGTTGATTTTAAGTGCATATTAAAGGGCATATTTCAGAATTTTTAGGTCATAAATGCATATTTTTTAAGAGCATATTTCAAGATTTTTAGGGCTTAAAAATCCGCACTCTACTGATTACACTTGATGAGCGAGATTTCTGCAATGCGTCGCACAGTACTTTCAAGAATACTTAAGACGTGCAATACTTTTGATATTGCAATACTATAGGTAATAAGAGTACCAATATTTTAGTAATTTTAGTGGTATAGGTTCTAATGGTTTTGGTGTAATACTGTTGTTCTTGTTCTGTCTTTTGCGTTCGTTGTAGAGTTAATGTACGCAGCAAAGCATAAAATCAAATTTATGAACTCATCGCTATATGAGCATTATCAACTGTTAAATAAATCTTTAGAGTGATTTTAAAAACGTTTTCTCTATATTTTTGCAAAAAAAAGGTAAACGACGAAGTTTTACAATTTTTTGGTGCCATTGAAATACAATAATTTTAGTGAGAATTGTACTAACTCAAAATTTGCGAATCATATGTAAGTTGTGGATATTTTTACGTGACGGGGACGATATTTTTGATCTCAAATTGATCGAAAAATACTTAGAGTTAACTCGTTTTTAAAGAGCATGTGATTCAGCACTCTTGTGTGTTTTAATTTCCGAAGCACTGACTTTCATTTTAAGGTTGTCTGGCTTTGAGAATCATCTTACTATAAATAAAAGCATTTTAGTCTCAAAGCAGTCATCAACGATCCATCAAATAACGCCCATCGTGTGAAATATTGTATTTTTTCTACTCCCATTGTCATTTGATGGCTGCAACCCGTTGCATAATGATACTCATTACGATACAGATTTTATTATGACTCAGGTTCTTGATCAAACACGGAGAACTTTTGTTTATTTAACGTCGCATTAACTATGAGGTTATTAGCGACCACTATTGATTAACGTTATGGGCATCTGTATACTAAATGAAGTGACGAACACCAATACAAGCTTGCTCATATTCGAACCCGCGATCCTTCGGCCCGAGATCACAACGGCACTTCTGACTGAGAGATTTCGGCCACCCGGGTCGTCCACAGAGAAGTTATAAACCAAGTATTGACACTTAATTAACCATTTAGAATCGTTCTAGTAAATGTTTCGTTCGATTGTGTATATTAAAATTGCATTTAATGTTATATTATGTAATGTGTCACACGGTACCTCATGTGAAGCATACGTGCTCGTTCCTCGCCCATATCGTAATATCACATTCGTAAATTAACACTAATCATTACATCATCGTTTCATAATGTACTATTTTTAACAATAGAGCGTGATATCCAGTAATGAACATACACTTCAGAACAACAGTTAAATTGTTGGTTCAAAATGATACAACATCCTTTTCAAAATACAATGAGTTCGAGTGCAAACACGGACTTTAGCACGGGACTTTTAGGACGTGAGCACAGACTTTATGATTTAACTCAACGAGCTGGGGATAACAAAGGTAACAGTTCCACGGATGTTAATTTTTCGTAACATAACTTCAGCAAATTGCTCACGAGTCCGTCGTACAAGAAGTGGAGTAACAGTTCCAGGGTCATTTTGATTATGTTCTCCTTGGCCACAGAGTGCTGTAATTCCCTAAAGCAGCGATCGAGAGGCTCGGAGCAAGAAGGTGAATGAATGGCCGTCATACTCCGCCAAGTCGGGCGCGGCCCGATTCCAGCGCTCTCCCGGGAGCGACGGGGAGGGGAGGAACTTCGCGGCCGCAAAAAGCCCGCGCGGCGATCGAGTGGCGGATGTGGCGGCGGTGGAGGTGGGAGAGACGAAGAGGTAGCAGCGGGGTGGGAGATGCAGCGGTGTGAGAGGGCAGTATAGCCAAGCTTGCCAGATTGGGGAATTTTATCCCCTAAACACGGCGTCGATGGTTAGCATGTCGGATTGTTATACCCAAGTTCGCAGGTTCGAACCCGATCGAAGCCGTGGATTTTTAAGGGCCATAAAATCCTACGTACGCCTTCCTTCGGAGGGAAAGTAAAGCTTGCTGTCCCATGTTGTAGATTCACTGCATGTAAAAGATCAAGCCTAAATGAAGCCAATAAGCTAAATTCAAATCGCCTGTTTCGTCGCCCAAGTAATACCTTCTTTCTCCGCGAGTTGGTGAAAGGAACATAGAAAATTTGGGGTCAGGCGGAGGAGCAGGCCTCATGGTCTGAGTCTCGCCACGTAAAATAAGGTATCAATTCAATTTAAAATGAGTTTTTTCATTGTGGAGAAGAAATGGGGAAACAAATGGACGGGGGAATGTTTTGGGAAATTATTTCCATCCGGAGACGAGATAGAACTATTATCATGAATAAAAAAGAAATATTAGACGTTTTCTCTCATATTCATGAATGAAAAAGAGAGAAATAAACGACAGACCTAGAGAAAGAAAAACGTGAGAAATACGATACGGCTTCGAGCAGCTTAAAGGGCGAAGAATGGTTAATTTGAATGACTTGAATTTAAAGAGCAGCCAATGGAATCGAGAGAGACAGTTCATGTCGTAGGTCCATAATTTGGAGAATCATTTTCGTTTGTAAATTTGAAGAATTTTGTTTCTTTGGAGAGGTTATTGGGGGAAATTCCGTGGTACGTTGATTAATTCAACTCTGCCCCTAGCAAGTATCAACTTTTGACGGTTTCATCCAAACGGGAGAGTGAACGTCACCGTAACAACGTTACAGTGACGTCACTGTAACAACAAACAAACTCCTGTTTCGATGAAAACGTCAACAGCTGATACCTGCCAGGGGCGGAATTGAATAAATCGAATTACAGTAGGGGAAAGAGCTCGCAATACATCTGGCTACCCTGGGTAGGGTGAAGGAAAATGAGTAGGAGAAAGGGAGGTGGAGGTAAGAGGATGCTTTGTGAAAACGAGGGCAAGGAAGAGAGCGGATGAGGTGGGTGAGGAGGAAGCAGGAGGGGAGTGGAATCAAATATATACCATATACAGGATGTCTGAGCAAATATATTCATTTCGTTTGTAAATAATAAACAATTTACATTTTTCTGGAGTGTTTCTATGCTTCCATAATGCTTATTTTTGCCTAAAAATCATTTTTTCAAACCAAATTTTGAGTGCTCATTGCGGCCCAACCATTCGGAATATCCACGTAGTTTATTAGACAAAATATGCTTACAATTTCAGAGCTTATTTTGGAAGTTATGACGTTTCCTCCCGGAACACTTGTATATACTATATATATATTTCATATTAACAATCTTCGATTAGGAATTAATCAATAGGGCAGCGTGGAGATTGAAAGGAGGGGCAAAGAGGTTGGAGGGTGGTGGACACAGGCGTTCGGTGTGGCGCATGTGAAAGCAAGGAGGGTGGAGGGTGAGCAGGTTGGGGGGGCAGGCAATCAGGTGGGTAGAAATGGGGAAAGGAAGAAGGTGGTGGATTGGGGCAAAATGGGATGGGGTGTTGGATCAGGGTGTAGCGGGTCGATGGAGTGCGGACGGATGGGAGGGAAATAGAGGGGCGAAAATAGCCTGGCGGGGGCGGGGTATCAGAGTGGGGCGGGGTAGCGTTGGGTGGGGTAGTGCGGGTGAGGAGAGGTGAGGCGGGGTGGAGCGGAGAGGAATGTTGAGGGGGCGCAGTGGGCCAGGGTGACGATGGATAGAGAGAAGAGGGATTTGGTGGGGAGAGGATGTGTGGTGAGCAGGTTTGGGGCGAGGTGTTACGGGGAGTGGCTGGGGAGTGGCTGGGGAGTGGCTGTGGAGGGGCTGTGGAGGGACTGTGGAGGGGCTGTGGAGTGGCTGTGGAGGGGCTGTGGAGGGGCTGTGGAGTGGCTGGGGAGTGGCTGGGGAGTGGCTGGGGAGGGGCTGTGGAGGGGCTGGGGAGGGGCTGGGGAGGGGCTGTGGAGGGGCTGGGGAGGGGCTGGGGAGGGGCTGTGGAGGGGCTGTGGAGGGGCTGTGGAGGGGCTGGGGAGTGGCTGGGGAGGGGCTGGGGAGGGGCTGGGAGGGGCTGGGGAGGGGCTGGGGAGGGGCTGGGGAGGGGCTGGGGAGTGGCTGGGGAGGGGCGGGGGAGTGGCTGGGAGTGGCTGGGGAGGGGCTGGGGAGGGGCTGGGGAGGGGCTGAGGAGGGGCTGGGGAGGGGCTGTGGAGGGGCTGTGGAGGGGCTGTGGAGGGGCTGTGGAGGGGCTGTGGAGGGGCTGTGGAGGGGCTGGGGAGGGGCTGGGGAGGGGCTGTGGAGGGGCTGGGGAGGGGCTGGGGAGGGCGTTCCGTGGGTGTGCGGGAAAGGAAAGGAGGCAGGGCGAGCGGGTGAAATGAGATTGACGTGATGGTAGTGTAGTGGTAGCGGCGTGATGGTAGTGACGAGAGGGTAGTGTGCGGGACGGCCTCGTCGAGAGCAGATCGGTGACGGAACTGGGCGATACGATGCGCCGCGGGGTCAGGGTTCGTGGAAAGGACGAGTTGCCTGTGTAGCGGAGTGTGAGACGGGATGGGACGAAGCGGGGCGTGGTGGGGCTGGCGTGGCGGGGCGTGGTGTGGCGTGGAATGGCATGGCGGGGAGTGGCGAGCGCGGAGCGGGGTGAGGCAAGGCGGGGCTTGGTCGAGAGCAGAATGGTGTTGGGAGTGGGCAATGCCATTCGCCACGAGCAGGGGGTTGGGACAGGACTCCTGGAAAGAGCGAGTTGGCTGTGTGGTGGAGTGCGGGACGGGACGAGGCGGGGCGACGCCAGGCGGGGCGAGGCGGGGCAAGGCGGGACGGGGAGGGACGGGGCGAGGTGGGACGAGGCGAGGTGGGGCAAGGCGAGCCGAGGTGCGGAGAGGCAGGGCGAGGCGGAGAGAGGCGGGACGGGGCGAGGCGGGGCAGGGAGGTACGGGGCGAGTTGAGGTGAGGTTGGGTGGGGCGATGTGGGATGGGGTGGGATGGAGTGAGGAACGGGGTGAGGTGGAGTGGGGCGGAGTGGGGCGGAGTGGGGCGGAGTGGGGCGGAGTGGGGCGGAGTGGGGCGGAGTGGGGCGGAGTGGGGCGGAGTGGGGCGGGGCGTGGCTGGGCGGGGCGGGGTAGGGATGGGCGGGGCAGGGTGGGGCGGAGTGAGGGATGGGGCGGGGCGGGGCGAGTCTGGGGGAGGCGGGAAGTGTGGGTGGGAGGAAGTGAGGGTACGAGGTAGAGCGGGACGGGGAGAGGGCGAGGGGGTGGGTTGTAGGGTGGGGCGGAGTGAGGGACGGGCAAGGCCGGGCGGGGCGGGCCGGCGTGGGGCAGTCGGGCGAGTGCAACTGGGCCGCGAGGAACAATGTGCGGCGACGTTATCTCCCGTTTCACGGTCGGCTTCTTTGCGGCTGCGAACGGCCCCCCCCCTCCTTCCCAAGGAAACGCCCTTCGTTCTCCCCCTCTCCCCGCCGCTGCCAGTTGACCTGCATTACTCGCGGACTCCACTCGCGTTTTTCAAGAGATAGGCGTTATTCAGCAGAGAGTGTTGCTGCTAATAATAAGATATTTTTTTAAGTTTGACACTGCAAGTAGAATGATTAGATATTCATTCGACTTATTAATCATTCTATTCATCAATTATAATAATTCCGTCATATAATCATAAATTGTCCAAGTGTTCAGAAATGAACATTTGGAATATTTATGATTTTCTGAAAAATTGAAAGTAACGTTTTAGGAGTCTAAATGTTAGGCAACAACAATTCACGTGTACTTGTAAATATGTGTCATGCTTTTCTTGCATGAGGAAAATACGTGGCCAATGAAAGAGCAAGAAAATATTGTGATTTAGTAGGTCGATCTCGATTTCCAAACTCTTGTATTTAAGACGTTTCTCTGTTGGTAACGACTTTTTGATCGCACGGTACAGCAACATCGACAAATAAATACGATTTTTTCCCCAAAATCCGGATAACTATATCCGGTTTGTTTGCTGCTATCGAGCGATCCGTTTGAATTTGTTGGTCGTACAATATTGTATACAATCCAACCGATGTCACCGGTTTTGGTGAGTGTTCGTACCACTTGGGGCATGTGTTTGGAACTTCGAGGGCGGTACAGATCTGCCAGTGGAGGTAGCTACACACCCTGTCGTGTCTTTTCAAGTATTCGGTCTTTGCTAGGATTGGACAAGCTGAGACAATATGATCAATGGTTCCTACGTGTTCTTGGCAAATGCGGCATTTATCATCTTGGGAAATTTTGAGAACCGCTTTATCATAATGTCGTGTTCTCAAGGCCTGATCTTAGGTAGCTATTACAAGATCTTCTGATTCTGGCTTCATTCTTCCCCTTTTGAAACCACAAAAATTATTGATCATTATTGATGTGTACCCTGTCCATTCGTTTAAAATATTGTCCTTGGAGTGGTTTATCTCTCCACGATTTCTTTAACATTTTCTGTGTCTCACATTTCATATTATGTAGCATTAAAAGTTCAGTGTCTGTTAATCTGCGTCTTGCTTAGTCTCGTTTGCAATGCTTCTTGATACACTTACAATGCCTCTGTTACCCATTCTTCGGTCAGATTTCATGACCTGCCTCATTAGAGGGTCATCTTGATGACTGACTACATACTTTCCCATCCCGACTATTGCACTGTGTCAGGAGACCTCAATTTGTCTGAGACCTCTTTCTCCTTCCTTACGTGACACAGTTCAGCTCAAGGGTGGGCAACATGATGCATTGTTAGCAGTTTTCTGGTTTTTCGATCCGTGATGCGAATTTCTTGCTCAGTCCAGTCTACTAGTCCGAAACTGTATTCGGCTACAGGCACCGCCAAACTACCTATTGCTGGAATTCAGAGCGGACTGCAGGACCAGTCTCACTCTCCTGTAATACTCCTGCGAATTCTCTCTTTGATTGTGTCGTTCGAGATGGTCTCACATTTTTCAATGCCTTTCTTCTTCTTCCTCTTCTTCTTCTTCTTCTTCTCCTTTTTATTATTATTATTATTATTATTCCACTACATCACGACTAAAGATGTTATGAGTAGGCTAAATATAAAATCTATTCCAAGTTGCAACCCGCTACCTAAGGAGCAGATGAAGGGACTGTCGGTGCTTCTACAATACTTTGCGCAAAATGTGGGCTGTTCCAAATAAAGCAATTTCTTGTACTTCCCAGTCTTTTGAATTACCAGGGAGTTTAGCCATACTTCATCATTATCATTCAACATCTCTGCCCATGCGCTACCCAAGCCTTGCGCCGCCCGGTGCGCCCTTTCGGCAGGCACCGCTCGCCGTCACTCACCGCGCGCCTCCGTCCTCGGCCACAGATGACGGTCGGGGGCGTGGCGGGTGCCGGGCCTCGGGAGCTTCGGGCAGCCGGCGCGCGCGGCGCTGCGGTCCCGGGCTCGTCCCGTGCGCAGCGGGGCGCCCTTCATCTCCCCCCCCCCCCACGGTGGCTGCGGTGAGCGGCGCGGCGGCGGTCCGGCCGAGGCCGCAGCTCATCTGCAGCTCCGCGCGGCCGCCGCGGCGGGGAACGCAAAGGGAGGGGTGGAAGTCGCCTTCGCCGCGGGGCGCGGGGCCTTCCAGGACAGAACGGCCCCACAATCCATTCTACAGAGTGTCCTGGGAGTAAACGTCGAAACTTCGACAATAAGCTCTTAAGACAATTCTAAGCATATTTTCTCTAATAAACTACCTGGATATTCCGAATGGTTGGGCCACAATAAGCACTCACAAGTTGGTTTGAAAAAATGATTTCTAGGCAAAAATGTGCATTATAGAAGCATGGAAACACTTCAGAAACATGTAAATTGTTTATTATTTACAAAAGAAATGAATATATTTGTTCTGAAATAAAAATTAAGCGAGAAATATAAAAGTACCCAATTTACATCATTCGACTGCTCTGGCTTAATATTTCTGTCTGAGCAAATATATTCATTTATTTTGTAAAAATAAACAATTTACATGTTCCTGGAGTGATTCTATGCTTCCATAATGCAAATTTTTGCCTAGAAATAATTTTTTCAAACCAACTTTTGAGTGCTTATTGCGGCTCAACCATTCGGAATATCCACATAGTTTATTAGACAAAATATGCTTAGAATTCTCTTAGAGCTTATTTTCAAAGTTTCCATGTTTCCTCCCCGGACAGCCTGTATATCGCTGTCAAAGAATACAAAAAACTTTAACAATTTCACAAAACTCTTGCATTGCTATGATAACACAAATGAAAGGTACATTGACTAGGCGAGGCTACCTGACTGATACAATAAGAAAATTAAATTAGTGTAAACATTGCAGAATGTATTGAAGCCTACAATGCACACATGCCTAGATTTTACAAACCAGACTACTCTCATATCCTCCTTTTCCACAGCTCCTCCTTTTTACACAGCTGTCTAGTAGAGGGTCTCAATGCACATAGAAAAAATGACCTTCGCTGACGGGAATGCTTCACGGCAAAGTTTTTGAGCATTCCGTGTGGAGCGCTAAGCTGCCCACTGCGCTCCCCGATCCGTCCAAGTCTTGCACTCTCCGCCAGCGACGCCAGATCTGTCCACCGCCCCGAGAATGTCACCGGGCGCATGGCAGGGTGGCTGGCCGGCCGGGGGGAGGGGCGGACGGCCGGAGGTGGGGGGAGATAAGGGCGGTGACGGTGGCGATGATGATGATGATGATAATGATGATGCCCAACGCCGGCGGCGTGGCTGAAGCCGCATGGCGGAAGAGGGCGTACCATGCGTAGAGGCGCGGGGGAAACAATGATTAATTAGTTTTCTTAATTAAGTGGTTTTTTTGTTGTTGTTTTTTAAGTGAGACGCGCGAATTTTGTGTTCGCGCCCTCATAACACACTGGTGCAGCATGAAACTCCCATAATTTTGCGGGAATACCGCAAAGAGTGCCCAGATGGGCGGAAGTCACAGGAACTTAACCGCGCAGAGAAAAACGTGCTAACAATCGCTATGTGATCTCCGACCTGCCTGCCAGCGCACGTCGCTGCGTTGACCTATCGTCACTTGTAAACCACCAGTGTAACAATTGCTCAAATTTTACCATCTCATTATCAATTTCAATCTAAGTTGCTTGTATTTCTAATATTTGCATATCCTACAAATGATAAATCTTGGCAACTTTCAGCGGCTCAATCTTAACATGATATATTAGATCATAACTACATGATGTCTGTACTTATTTTTTTTCATTCACGTCTTCACAAGACATCATAATTCCCTTAGCACAATTTTTATGTAACCTTTGTTTGACTCAAATATGTGTATTAGCTTTACAAGTCTTTCAAGTCATTCTGTGAAGATGACAGCACCTGAAAGACCTTTTTCAGGCACACAAGTCTGGTGACTTAATCCTTGACCAGTAGTCCTCCATGGTAAATAGAGCAATCAGAAGATGAAAGTGCAATGTGTATAGCTCCCGCCGTAAATTGATCATAGTCCGCTAATCAAAACACACACGCTGCACCTCCACTAGTATATTTCAAAACTAAATCTATATGTATTTATCAATGTATTATAATGATTTTCTTTATGGTTGTCTTAAAATTATTTCAATTTTGGGGGATAGACAAGAGCGTATACATTTTGAACATTTTTGGTACTTGCGGTTCTTTCCGCGGGAGAACAGGTCCAACATTTATTAAGCTGGTCCGAACATACAACTTTTCTCAATATTGACATACTATATCAATAATTTAAAGTGTTTGCGATCAGGCCTGGCTCTAAGAGAGTGATGGGGTTTACATTAAACGAGTACGCATATGCAATGTTTTCGAAATATTTGTAAGCTCCTGATACACGTTTAAGACAAAACTGTCCGATTAAGACGCTTTCTTTTGACAAATGAGACTTCGTCGTGAGATGCGCACATGTGTACGAGGCTCTGGTGAACAAGAAGCCGCTGTGAGCACGTGCACGTTATTTAATCTCCCGAAACTGTTTGTACCAGTAAAAGTGGCTCCGAGCTTCAACTGATGTCGCTGGAGTGCCTCTGAACGGGTGATCTTAGGGTTTGAATCCCGATGGTGTCAGGATTTTCGACGCTAGCTAGATTGAATTTAGCCACTATCTGGAGGAGAATTCTAGCGGCTGGCTTATCTGATCGGTACTTGTCTGTGGTTTCTCCGGTCAACGCCAGGCAAATGCCGCAGCAATACCGTAACATACAGGCCACGGACCGCGCGCGATCTTTCCTTCCTCTTCCTTGTCCTATCCTCATCCTTACTTACAAATACTTACACTTACGTGCACTACACTAAAACACTTGTCCGGCGACCGGTCGAGAGCTTACAGCTTGTCCCGGCTGGGGCGGTGCCCCACTGGTGGGAGATACCTTGTTGGGGAAAACTCTCGCAAGTCGACGTAGGTAGTATTTAATTTCCTAAGTTTACTGAATAATATTTATCGCTGATGTTTAATTTTTTATGTGATTTTCTGCATACAACTTTGCTAAGACTGTCCATACGCAAGAAATTCTAGAACACTTTTCGTTTCCTTCCTAAAGTCTCACTCGTCAGTGGCATATTGACACTATACTCTTATGTACTTTTCTGTCTGATTGTGTTTTCTATAACAGAGGAAACCGTGAGTGTTACTATAATCTTCTGTTGCTTCTTTTATCCGTTCCCAATTTACGCGTGATATATTTTTTCGGTGGCATCCAATGTTGACTTCGAAGTCCAAGTATCAAAACTTGAAGTATAAAGCACAATGTCCTTGGTTGAAGGCATATCTATGCGACTACTTTATTGTAGCTTTCGGATCGACACTTTAAATGACTCATATTTCTTTTCTAAGTTTTACAAACATCTATACGTTGATGACGAACATATAGTATTTTTGTTTAAATTACATTATTAAATGTGGTATTTGTATAATTGTCTAATTTTTGTATTTTTTAAACACATCTTGCGAATATGTTTCCAGGATGTGGCACAACGACAATTTACGTTACAATATAAGACAGGGCAATTTATGGCGTTTTCTCTTATTTATTTCTTTTTTTATGGATTTCAAACTATTGAAAGAGTTTTGAAGTTTTGAGATTTTTTATTCAAAGTTTTGAATTTTTTTATGTGTGAGTTTACCAGTTTCAATGCCTGTTAGAATAGTACAAAATTGATGTTGTTTGGAAATCGTTTGTTTTTTTAACTTTTGAAACATGCAGGTAATAGTGAGAAAAAATATATGTGCTACAACTGAATTATAGTGGCTGTGTGATGAATGAATTTGTTGTGAGAACAAAGCACCTTTATTTACAGCAGAGCAATCCTGCCAATAAATAACTATCGCTTCACGCGTAAATTTGGAAATGTACTACGAGGGATTAACGCAACAGCTCAGGACAGATGTACAGAAGAAAGAAACCAACATATTTTTTTAAAACAGGAGACTGATGAAAATAATGCACATTGTAGTTCAAAAGGGATCCTGAAATGCGGTTATGAGAATTAATTATAGAGTAGCTTGTGGTGCGAGAGCTTATAATGTTTAATGAAAGATCTGACTCAGTAGTAGACGAAGTTAAGAGTTTACTCAAGCCGACACCTTTTTCAGTCGTCTTCCTATGTCGTTGCGGCTGGTGGCCAAACGTAATGGAACCAGTAGCTGTTTCCAAACCATTACTAGCCTCCGAAAAATGCTAAAAACGTTTTATACTTGAGCAATCTCTAATAATGAGACTACGACCGATTTTATTATAGTAACATTTTATTAATTATACGCCGTCGTGGATGGCCGAGGTGGCTAAGAGGTGTATACCGACTCAGCACTTCGGCCCGAAGGGTCGCGGTTTCGAGTTCCGCCTTGGGCATAGTTGTTTGTCCTTGTCTCTCATGTACAGTTGGGAACAGTCTTGTCAGTACAGTCCATAATTTGCTCAAAAAATCGTTAATTTTAATTGGAAAATTGAGACTATTGCAAAATATATTACAAGATAATTCAATTATTTCAGTTGAATAAAATGTAACTTTGTACTCCTACACGAAATAGCATTGTATTTGAAATTCACCAGCATATTTAGTAGGGCGGGAACCAACCGCTAGGAAGGTTTCTAAGCAAATAAATGTGCTGCTTAACTTCAAATTCAAGGCCATTTGGTCTAGGTGTACAACGTTACATTTCATTTAACTGGAATAATTCAATTATCTTGTAATATATTTTGCAATATTCTCAATTTTCCACTTAAAATTAACGATTTTCGAGCAAATTATGGACTGTACAAACAATAATGTTACCAACTGTATGTATTGTCGCGGAGGGCCTCGCGTTCTGCTGACCCCAGATCAGAGGAGCCTTGTTTTCGTTTTGTGTTGTGTTATTAAATCATTAAGTTATTTATTGATTTTAGCAATACCGTTAAATAAAGAAACAAGTCTCTCTGTAAAATATGTTAACATTTCTCGCTTACGGACGGACAATGATTCTAATAGACAAAAATATTTGTCTGTTAAACCTTCTAACCTGTACGTAGAAAGTTCATGATTTATATCACTGTTAAGTAAAAAGGATTACAAAAACAAGATAGTTTTGATTAATTTTTTTAAACTTAAACTCTCAATTGAGAATTTGAAATTGGACTGATATATTATTTTATTTTAATGGATCATTACTTTGCTTTAAAGAGCAAATGGGAATTAATATAGCTAAATTTGTGACAATAACCGTCAAGTAACTTCTCCCAAAGACTGCCGTGTGCCAGGTATCTAGTGACGTCCCGCCACTGCGGTACAATTTGTTCAACCATTACTTTTAAATTGCGCGCCAATTTCTGTGGACGCAGTGCCCGCGAGCTCTAGTTAGCTTGTTACTTTGCCCGCGACCTTGACATGCCTGTTCTAGGGGCAAAATGAAGATTATTGGCTTTCATCAAGGATACGGAGTAGCTTTCTTTTCTTGTTCTTAGTAGATTGAAGAACAGGCAACAAAAGACAATGATCTCTCTTGTATGTTATGGAATCTGCAACTCGTTTCATGAAAACAATGGTACCATAGTGCATTTTCCCAAACGCGAAATGTCAGGTATTATTTTGTAGTCCCAAATGGCGTTATTTTTTCCAGTATTCCACATCAACTTAGATTTAGATTTGGATTAGATTTATTAGTAATTCTGCGATTAAGTTTGAGAACTTGGTGGCAGAATACACTAATTTAACATTACTGAAGTTAACAACTTTAGAAAATTTACAAACTTTACAAATTAATATGAACCTTTCACCGTGCTTGCTTCATAGCATTCTACCTCACCACACTTCACTTCAGTTCACCGCACTTTTGAACACTGAGCTGTAATGCCTTTCTTACACACTCTTTCTCCTCAACTTCGCAACGCCACTCCACTGCACTCCACTGCGCATAATAATAATAATAATAATAATAATAATAATAATAATAATAATAATAATAACAAAGAGCGAATACTTGACAAGACACAAAGACCGAATACTTAAAAAGACACGTCAGGGTGTATAGGTACCCCCACTGGCAGATCTGTACCGCCCTCGAAGTTCCGAACACATGCCCCAAGTGGTACGAACACTCACAGAAACTGGTGACGTCTGTTGGATTGTGTACGATATTGTACGACCAACAAATTCAAACTGATTGCACGATAGCGGCAAACAAACCGGATGTAGTCATCTGGGATTTGGAGAACAAATCGTGTTTACTTGTCGATGTTGCTGTACCTTGCGATCAAAACGTCGTTACCAAGGAGGCAGAGAAACGTCTTAAATACAAGAGTTCGGAAATCGAGATCAGTCGAATGTGGGGCGTAAAAGTACAGGTCGTCCCGATAGTTATCGGAGCTCTGGTATTTGTTCCGCAAAATTTGAGTAAGAACTTGTCTAAACTCCCAGGCAATTCAAAAGACTGGGAAGTGCAAGAAATAGCTTTATTTGGAACAGCCCACATTTTGAGCAAAGTATTGTAGAGGCACCGACAGACCATAGATCTACTCCTTAGGTAGCTGGTTGGAACCTGGAGTAGATTTTATATTCAGCCGACACGTTACATCTTTAGTCGTGATGTAGTGTAATAATAATAATAATAATAATAATAATAATAATAATAATAATAATAATAATTGTGATAATAATACAACTTACTTTACATAACAGACTAGTAATTTAGTAATACTAAACATATTTGTAATACATTTATCAAAATCTAGGAAACAAATTTATTTTTAAATTTGCTCAGGCTTTGAGGAAAGGGATCAAAGGTAGTCACAAGCAAACCGTTCCAGTCTCTGATAGTTCCATTCGCGAATGAATATTTCCCGACGTCCTTTTTGTGAATTCTCGAACTTCCAGAAGGTGGTTCTAGCTTCCGTGCGAAAGGTGAGTCAGTGGCAGCGGCGGGGCGGTGCGAATCTTTGACGCGGGAGGGAAATCCGCGTATTGATTCCGCGCACGCATCCCTCGCCCTCGTCCCTTTAAAAGGACCTTGGGGAACGCCTCGCCGGCGGGCGCCGGCGGGAAGGCAAAGGAAAGTGCACACTGGAACGACTTCTTATGTACTACGTAATGTGTTGTATATATCAAGTTGGATCTCTATCTTTTTAACAATTCCCCGCTTTTATAATTCAGCCAAATTGCGAGTCGCCATAAAGAGAAATCTCGCAACATCTCCGAACGGTTGTGTTGTTATCTTGCGCACAGAGTGCCAGATCTCCGCTAAAAGAAAACGCGTAGCTAACAACTTCGCTTCTGTTTCTTTGCCTACAATTTCAACAAATTGTACATTAAAGGAGAAAATAATAATCCTTTAAAATCATAACGAGCTTTCTGAATTGTTACGAGGCAAACTTTTAGCAGCAGAAGTCATTTTTGTCGAGAGCTTGATAGCCGGCGCGCGGGGAGGGGAGCGTTATAAGATGGCGGCCGCGAAGGCGGAGTTCTTGGCTCCCGACTCGGGTGGCAGTCTTTCAACTCCGGCCCACGCCCTCCGCTCCCCTCCGCGCCCGAGCTATCATCTCCTCCTCCGAAGCCGCTTTCATTCAACATTTAGCTCCCAGTTTCGCTTTGTCTCCCGGACGCCGGCTTTCAATTTTTCATGCCCCGCCCCGCGGCCGCCGCCGCCGCCGCCGTGTCGTGCAAGGCCCCCTGTCATTTGATATTCCCCGGCCCCCGCGTGTCACCGCTGTCGCGGCCGACGGTCGAGAAACGTTGTAGCTCACGCGGCGGAAACAAGCCTGCCAACTTTGCGGGTGAACACTACGAAGTGAAATTTCGACTTTTCCACTTGCGCAGAAATGCCGTCAGCTAAGGAACAACGTGTCATTAGGCCTCACATTTATCTTTCAGGTATGAATGGAAAGATTTTTTTTAGCATACAAGGTTGTGATTTTGTGAAAAATGAAAGTACATTTTTAAAAATAATTAACAAGGAGACAAAATATTTTTATCGAGTGTTAATGTTTATCTAAAGCATACTAAAGAGTATGTATATTCTTTTATTTCAAAAATATTATTGATGAGTTATATTACTCCTAACAAACATTAAAAGAGTTAAGGAAGAAATCTTTTTAACACCATTGGTTTTAGCGTAGAGTCTGATACAAAGTTAAGGATTTTTTTTCTATATTTTACTATGTATATCCATTCTGCCTATACCAATGGAGACGACTCTTAGAACTAATTTCACTTGTCTTTGTCGATCAATGCTTCTTATTTAATGGATTTATAAAGTAAATGTACAAAAAAAATATTTAATGTTTGCCTTTCCCATGCTACAAGCAATGATAAATATGATGGACATATTAAAATGAGGTTCGATGACGTCGTCTACAAGCACAAACTCACCAATGTCGACATACAAAAGACAAAGTCCCTGAGAGTCCAAAGTTTCTCGAGCTCCCACTTAGCATGTTAGAGGAGTGGAGATTTGAGTTAAATCGTCGGTCCCTAGCGTTCAAGCAGTTCTGACAACTGTAAGAAAATGAAATCCGATTCTAATGATAATTCACATTCACACACACACACAGACACACTCACACACACCTTGCCAAGGCCCGTTTTTCATTATGAAACATTTATAGATGTCATGTTTTATTTGTTATTTTTTGTAAGAATTAATCACATTTAATAATTCTAATAATTCACACATTTTTAAGCTGTATTTTTTGTTATAATATGTTTTATATAAAAAAACTTAGGAGAGTTTAAATGGTATTCTGAAATGCATCTAATTACAGTATTGTAGCATACGTGTAGATTTTAATTTATTGTTTATTTTGACAGATTTTTAATGCATCACTGTTGGTGTGCTATTAGATGACACACGGAACATTCATTGGCTAGCGGAGTGTTCCCATAGCTCCCACTAATGCAGTTCATGAAAACATCTCATTTTGAAACACCTCATGATATTTTCTCTGACGCTTTGAAGCGACGTAGAAAAAAAGGTGGTGTAACTATTGCTCATAATGGAAAGTAATAGTAGTTGAAGTGGCTGCTGGAAGTGTTCCTGGAAGCCCCACAGCGCAGCGCTGCTGCGGCCAGCTGGCTGCTTCCCAGGGCTGCAGACGAAGGCAGCGGCCCGCGGCTCTTTCACTCTAGTTCAGGAGTGTCCAACTTGCAAGGTCTCAAGGGCCACAACTCAATCATTTAATATGGTTTATTTATCATATATAAGTCTGTTTATATTTAAATATATTTAATTGTATTTAATTTGGTCAATTTATTATTGAAACGACTTTATTTTTAATAATTATAAACTTTAATGTAAATACATCCAGCAACAGTTTCAATGTTTCTTTACCTCATCATCAGGCTTGATACAAATTAATGAAAGTTGATTAATTGGAAATAATTTTTTTTCTCTCTCTCTTTCTTTCTCAAATAATTGTTACTCTATATAAACATATGGAGCTTACCTTATGTTCCCTTTAAATCACAAACTTAACAATTCCAGTCAAAATAATTTGTTATATAAATAATTTATAACCAAGGAAGGGAACCATCCCAAAAACATACCTAAAAAACATACCCATTTATTGACGATATCATGGTTCCCTTTCTTGTTGATCGCTTTTCCTAGCTGCTCTGAACAAGGGAGCGAGGGGGACGAAATCATGCGTGATATCGGACCGTACCGTGCATAACACAGTGAAACACATTGGGATGATTCCGAATTTGTGAATTTACTAGAAAAAATCCTTAAATTGAAACTTTTATATTATTATATTTAACAAGTGTTGACCGCCACAAGGCGCGTATGCCAGGCGCACTATGTTCTAGCCAGACAAGGATGGAACGCAAGGGACTTTCACTTTGCACAAATGACTAGAGATCGGATATTTATCTAATTACGTATTTTTTGTCTTTCTACTTACGGTTCTCAAAATTGTAATCTTGGCGAATCATAGCCCTCCTAACACAATATCGAATTTTTTGTTACATATTTTTACATATTTAGTACTATATTACATATTTTACATATTTTGCTGTTTTCAAAATATATTTTCTTATTTTAATCAATTTTCTTCTATTTAATTACATAATTTTTATGAAAAGTTGTATTTTTTTAAAAAAATCAGCATTTTCCCTACATTATTGCGGAAATCTAGGTGTTGAAAGCATCATTGACACCGCGTTTTGTGATCTGTAACCTTAATTTTGGAGAACAATTTGCGATCACTGACGTGTAACACATCGATGAGGATACTACAGTGTACGTTTGCTGGCTGTAGATCTCGCCAGTTTGTGCGATAGCTTGTATTGCCTGGTTAGTCTGGCTGCTAAAATACGGTTATGGATTACTAGCTGAACCCGTGCGATTACATCGCACTGAAGGGATGCTTTCCGCTTCCAGCCACATGTAGAAATACACGTTGGCCACGTGGGTAATACCGCGTGCAAAGGCTTCTTGCCAGCTGGCGTATGCTAGACGAATTACATAAATCCGTAGATATCACATAAAAGATATATAAGAACATACACAAACAATTCTAGACATACACATACACATACAAAACGCACAACAGATTTCCGCTTCCCGCCGCTTCGATTCACATGCGACAACCACGTGAGTTCTCCTGTGGCGGATGGTGTGCGCATAACCGCCATCTTGACAGGCAGCGCGCGGAGGGCACGCTAACTATCCCAGCCGCAAAGTTCAAACAACAAAAGTTCCCTAGCATTTTATTAATAACGAAAAGCTTCGTGATTTGCAATATTTAGTGACCTCCATTCCTGATTTTTTATCTTTTTTTTGGTACCTCATTTGTTAAAATCCGTTCACTATGAGCCGAGTAGGAGGGACAATAAATTCACGGTTTTAACGAAAATAATATATATGATAATAGATGAAGCTTTTACTACTGACGAGAACGTTGTATGATGTAAAGTGAGCAGTTTTTCTAAATGTAATTTCTTTCTATGTAAATGGTTTTTAATTAGAGAATTTTAATATTACACATTATATACGAATTTACATATTTATTAAATATTATTACTATTTTCATGACATTTATGTACATATTTTGACGTTTTTTACTATATATTTTTTCCGGTCTCTACTAATGACCTTTCGCGGTCCACGATAAATGGCAACGCGGGCCGTATGTGGCCCGCGGACCGCCAGTTGGACAATCCTGTTTAGCGCAAGGCCGCAGCAAGAAAGGGGAGTACAAACTATTACAATTACTGCGATTTCGGAAATTAAAAGCTTCTACCGAAGGGGGAAGACAGGGACGCACCGTAGCCACGTTTTTTTCTTCTATATTTGTTATGGTAAGGAGTTTCTACTTTTTCGTGAAGGACCTTTATTGTCAGAAATGTTCCTAGCCTTGAATGATAGACCGGGAGAGGTCGGTCAGGGCATCAACTGATGTCACTGAAGTGCCTCTCACCGGGAGGTCCTAAGTTCGAGTCCCGACGGCGGCAGGATTTTCATATTAGCTTGTCAGCTAGGTCGAATTCGGTCGCTGTCTGGAGGAGAAGTATAGCGGCCGGCAGCTCTTCTCGATAGTTTCCCGTTGTTTCTCCGTTCAACACCAGGAGAATGCCGGAGCAGTACCGTAACAAACAAACCACGGACCGCGCGCGATCTTTCCTTCCCTTTCCTTGTCTTATCTTTATCCCTTACTTACACACACACACACACTAACATGCACTACACTGACACACACGCCGGGAGATCAGTCGGGAGCTCAGAGCCTGTCCCGACTGGGGCGTTGCACCGCCGGTGGGAGATACCTGGTTGGTGAAGCTGGGATGTTCAAAGCGGAGTGGGAGCTACCTTACATTTTCAACCCACTTGAGAGGGAAGCGAAATACTTCATATGCAACATGTTAAATTAAAAACGTGCGCTTCAACGCCATTACGATCGCAATCACGAGGACAATTGCGGTGGCTATCAGGGAGATCGTTGGGCTAGGTTAGTTGCATTGCTCTAAAGAGGTGGCGAACAGCCCGCGAGGGTCTGCGCTGGCGCCTCCTGGTAGAGTTTCACTATCAGAAGATCGGACAGCGTAAATACAGTTATTGCTAGCCATCTTTTTTGAATTGAATTGAATTGTCTTATTTTACGTGGCGATACTCAGGCCATGGGGCCTGCTCTTCCGTCTGAGCACGCAAATTTTTCTACACTCCTTTCACCCACTAAGAAGAAAGAAGAGAGAAAGAAGGTATTATTTAGGGCGACGAAACAGGCGGTTTGAATTTAGCTCAGAGGCATCATTTAGTCTTGAGGATCTTTTACATGCAAGTAAATCACTAACATGGGACAGTCGGCTTTACTTCCCCTCCATAGGAAGGCAAAGATTTTTTCGCCCTTAAAAATACACGGCTTCGATTGGATTTGAATCCGCGAACTTGGGTATAGCAGTCCGTTACGCTAACCGCCACACCATCGCCGCCATAGCCATATTGGTGACTATTTCAAAATAGGAAATGAAAAGAACGGACATACACCACTGAATTCAATTTAATGAAAAAACCTCTCCCTTTGAAGTTGTCTTGTGATTACCTACGGTTGTGGAAATGACTCAACTCAACAAAACCATTTTTTTCTGTTCTTACTGTACACTCGGCAGTTCGATGTATTTCTATTAATTTTGTAAGTATTGCGAGGGGGAAACGGAAGTCTTGGGATGTCTACATAATAAGACCTTCAAAGCAATGTAAAGTGTGGAGCAGTGGTATGTTGCGAAGTGGTTGCAGTATGCTTAAATGTTTAACAGTGCTATTCATTATAGTGTCAGTAGTGACGTGCAGTTTGGTGCAATGCAGTGCGGTAGTGCCGAGCAGTTCAGTGCAGTGCCGTGCAGGACGATGTACACGAAACTGACATTTTACTGATTATGAGATGAGCTTGTATACAAGTTCTTCAATTTTCGAGCGTACCCTACTCAGTGAGCAATCGAGGAAAAGCGGATGTCGCGTGAGGAAGAAAAGTTTGCGCAGATATCTGTTATTAAAGAGCCCGCGGAAGTTGTCGAGTGACGTGGAGCCGAGGCTGTCGCCAAGCAGGGTCACTACCCGCCCGCCCCGCCTCACCCCGCACCTGCCTCGCCCCCGTCCCGCCCCGCGCCGTCCCCACCCATCCCCCGCCCCGCCCCGACCCGCCCCGCCTCGCCCCCCGCCCCGCCCGCGCCGCCATCACCGCCCGCGCCGCCCACGCCCGCCCAGCCCAGCCCCCGCCCAGCCCCGCCCCCGCCCAGCCCCGCCCCCGCCCGCCCAGCCCCTGCCGAGCCCCGCCTCCGCCCGCCCCTCCGCTGCCCCCGCCGCCGCCCTTGCCGCCGCCACCCCCCTCCGCTGCCCCCGCCGGCCGCCCCCGACGCTGCCCCCACCCCTGCCCGCCCCCTCCGCCACCGCCCCCGCCGCCGCCCCCGCCGCCGCCCCCGCCGCCGCCCCCGCCGCCGCCCCCGCCGCCGCCCCCGCCGCCGCCCCCGCCGCCGCCCCCGCCGCCGCCCCCGCCGCCGCCCCCGCCGCCGCCCCCGCCGCCGCCCCCGCCGCCGCCCCCGCCGCCGCCCCCGCCGCCGCCCCCCGCCGCCCGCCCCCGCCGCCGCCCCCGCCGCCGCCCCCGCCGCCGCCCCCCGCCGCCGCCCCCGCCGCCGCCCCCGCCGCCGCCCCCGCCGCCCCCGCCCCCGCCCGCCCCCGCCGCCCCCGCCGCCCCCGCCGCCCCCGCCGCCCCCGCCGCCCCCGCCGCCCCCGCCGCCCCCGCCGCCCCCGCCGCCCCCGCCGCCCCCGCCGCCCCCGCCGCCCCCGCCGCCCCCGCCGCCCCCGCCGCCCCCGCCGCCCCCGCCGCCCCCGCCGCCCCCGCCGCCCCCGCCGCCCCCGCCGCCCCCGCCGCCCCCGCCGCCCCCGCCGCCCCCGCCGCCCCCGCCGCCCCCGCCGCCCCCGCCGCCCCCGCCGCCCCCGCCGCCCCCGCCGCCCCCGCCGCCCCCGCCGCCCCCGCCGCCCCCGCCGCCCCCGCCGCCCCCGCCGCCCCCGCCGCCCCCGCCGCCCCCGCCGCCCCCGCCGCCCCCGCCGCCCCCGCCGCCCCCGCCGCCCCCGCCGCCCCCGCCGCCCCCGCCGCCCCCGCCGCCGCCCGCGTAGTCGTAAAGCGCCGTGGGGGCCGCGCTTCCGCCGCCGATAAAAAAGGAACAGCGCGCAGCGGCCTCGTCGCCAGGCGCGCGCCAACTCGCCCCCGGGGACTGGTCGCCGCCGCCACCTCGCGCCTGCCCTTCACCCTTCGCCCGCCCCGCCCCCGCCCCCGCCGATGGGCCCGCTAAAGCCTCTTCTCCGCTCTAACTTGGCTCCGCATGTGAAGGACAGCAGGTGCAATGCAACGAGACCGACCTACGTGCGAGGTCAGCTTCTTCAAACTCCACTTCCAAAAGGACATGGTGGTATTTCGTATATTTCTGTAAAACATACAATACTATACTTATTGTTTTGCCTATGCCTTAAATTAATAAATGTTACTTTAAATAAAGTAGAGATCAAACTCCGAAGGAAAAGGTTTAGTACTTCAAGATTTATTAAAATTTGCGTAATATCGGAAATTCAATGTGAATTAAAAGTTAAAATCTCAACCACGGATAGTTAATAGAAAACTGAAGAAGTAAGTAAATTGTATATATTTTGGAGTATAGCAGTCCATAACGTTTATTTACTCCAAAATATTTGAAATTACTAATTTAGAATATCAAATGCTGACAGGGCAAAGTGATTAATTATAACTCTTGAAGCAAATGCGAATTTAAGATAAAATGCAATTGGATCAATTACATTCGACGCTTCATCACATTCAGCAACTAATAGAATTTCTTATGGGTTAACAGTCTGCAGTTGAAGAATTGGATGAAAAGCACGTTTCTTTCACTAACAAAACAATGTTTTACAAGTGCCACATTCGAAAGTTGTCAGTGTTAAGAGGCTCTTCTTAATTCGTCGGGTATACCACTCATAGCCCATGCCTCATCCTTTTAGGTGGCAATCTCTCCTTTCTACGTGTATATTCCAATCATTTATTTCATTGTAAAAAGAAAAAATGTAAATAATTGCAATACTTCTTAGAGCAAACCTATTTTGAAATTTATTATAATTTTATATTTTACTTGGAAAGCTTTTTATTTCTAAAAATATTATTGCAATCGGATTGTTTTTGGAAAGACAGTTATTGATCTCTTCGCATTTGGTATTTAAGCAATACATAGAATGAATTCTTCGTTTCAAATCGACGTACCTATCTGCCTAGCGCAAAAAATCCTGCCTTCGTTGGGACTCGAACCAAGGACCTCCCGATCAGAGGTGCTGCAGTGACATCAGTTGATACCCTGAGCCACCTCCCCCGGTTTCGACTTCGGAGATAATTTTAATATATTTACAGATGTCTCTGTCCAGGCGAAAAGAATTTGCATCTCATTGTTTTAAACATTTTTCGTCCTCACACTTCTTAAGAAACTGTGTTATGATGATGTAGCCAATTATTTCTTCGTAACGTGCTTCTCTTCCATTTTAACCGACCTTCCTTCGGTCTGTATTTCTAAATGTTTGGCATCTTCCAACGTTGCACTGCTGCGCCGCAAGGTGCCATCACAAGGTCGCGCTTCGTAGCACTCATTTTAATTACTTTTTCAGTACGAACGGAATGTAGCTACTAAACGCGCAGAAAAGTATTGCGATCTCGCACTGTTGTGCAGCTTTATGAATGGAGGTCACTTCTAACATGTTGGAACATTAAATTTCAAAGCAAATGTGCAGAGAAGTTGTATTGATTGGTGAGGATATGAAACAAACTAAGTTTTCGACGCAGTTGATGCTTTCATTTTAGCAAAGAGCTTCACGTCTTTCCTGTACTTGAAAACTGCATTCAAAGTATGCAGTAGTCGTTTAATTTATATTAGTGTTTATTTTATTTGTGTTTCTTTTCGCTGAATTATCAGATTTTTGTTTCCACCAATCCCAGAGTGTATTTACTGAAAAGTTTTATATTTCTAATTTTTTAAATTAATTTTCCTCTTGAAGTTCACATAATTATTTTCCAAATTAAATTGCTGGGAAGTTCATATTGTGATACGAAACTTAAGACAGAAATAAAATGTAGAGTTAACTCGGTAATAGAATCATGTATTAATTTTTTATTGCTTGATATATTTCACAATGTTTATTTCAATTTATTCCCATATTCTCTAATAATACTTTTCATTTCCAATTTGTTGAATATTGAAATGAAATTTCCTTCAATTTGTTAAAGATTATTTTCATTTATTGCTTTATCATCGTTTGCAGTCATACTTTTGGATGATGTTATTATACTAGTCTAAATATGACTTAAGTTAATACTTTCTGACAATAACATTGATTCTAGCTAACACTTTACAAACATTGAAAATAAATCTATAATACAAATATGAAGTACTCTGGAATATACAATACACTTCATCTTTGGAAGTGTCGTCTACTGAGCTAAGCTCTTGTTACTTATAAACCAAACAGCATTTTTAGTTTGCTACCCTAAACTTGCACATGCGACGCAATCACACGCGACTTGTTTGTACACCACGGCGGTTCCCGGGCGTATCATTGTGTTTTGCTAAGTCAAAGATTGACCGAAAGGTTGATAATGTGACCATGAACGAGTGCGGCTTAAGGCAGAAAATACAGCGCCAGACCATGTTCGAGCTGAAGCAAGGCGAAAGCCTGACCAGTTAGCGAATACATTTCTTTATCACATCACATCATTCGCGTTTTCCGTGAACAGTCAGTTACTTTTAAAAACATTAGACTTGTGCCTGTAATGTTAAAAGCTTTCTCAGTTCCCAAAGATCAAAATACGTACATTATTTCAAAGATTTTTTCCGTTTGAAGTAAATTCGTAAAAAGACTTTTTTGCGGAGGTGAGATCAACTTAAATATTTCTGAAAGCGTATTATAAAAAAATGCATATGTAAAATAATGGACTGTCGATAAAACCATAACGACATAAAATATATGCATTACTATTCCCAGCATGTTTCTTTCTTTTCCACCTACTCTGGGTCTTCCAGTAGTTTTCAAAGCTCACATGTTACCTTTGCATTAGCGTTGTTGAAATTTTGCCGCTTAACATCTAATGGACACTTACGAGTATAAGCTGTTCTTGACACAAATCCCCACTTAGCTCGTGCATTTCAAATTAGGAATAGTTTTAATTCTCCACAAAATCCGTGGTATAACATCGAGAGTACCGCCGAAAATTGAACATTTAAACTAACCAAAATAGTACTTCCTGGAGTCGCCAGAGGACCACACCGACCAAGTCAATCAGACTCTAAGGACTTTGTGAGATAACGCTGTTCCAAGAAACAGCAGAGTGTCCTACAAGCTTTATTAATACGCAAGCCAAAACTAGTGGTTAGAAGTGAACGAAGAGAGTATTTTTTGCCTTCGCAATTAAGAACCTTCGTCATTAAGAGATTGTCATTCGCGCCACAATTCAGTGCATTATTAAAATCAGAGACTACAACGCTGTTCACTCCTTGTCAACTCGCGCCAAACATCCATATGTATATATGAGACGCGAGCTGCACGGTCATTTAATAAACAGACCTGAATATACAGGGAGGCCAGAGGGAGACTTACAATATTGTTCTTGATATATTAGTGTTTGTAAACATATTCTAAAGTTTGAGTATGCTCACAACATTATTGTTATATTCCAGAAAACAAAATCGTTTGTCGCTCTATTATTTTAAAACCGGTGCAAATTACATCTAACTGCTCTCTCAAAAAAATGCTAATAACTATTTTGAAGCGTTAACAACATTCAAATTTACATTTTCATAAAACGTTTTAACATATAGTTTTTACCGTTGCATTTCAGTTTGAATTTACTGTATTTTAATTACGAGTATACTTTCCTTAGAAATATATTTGCTTTTAATGTATTTATTAATATGAATCGTTTGATTTCTTTACATCACAAACACTAGAATAACGAGAAACATTCAAAATCTCTTACTTACATTCCATTTTACTTGTCAAGTACGGACTAAGCCATGGTAAAGTCAAGGTACTTGACTTCGATCAGGTTATCAGAAAAAACCACACGCAGTTTAAGAGCATATAAAATCAATTATTGCTCATGGAAAGTATCATTCTCTTCACTCTCTTCACTCATTCAAGACTCATTCTCTTCACTCTTTGCTTGCTTTAAAATGTTATGTGCACCAACTCACAAGGAAACATTCTGAAGTGTCGTTTGATTTTGGTGAATTTTTGTAATATATGTTGATCTGAACCGAATGTCATGTCCCTTTTCAGCTCAATTTGGTGATCTAATCAACACTCCATTATTCTTCATACATCGTTTCCTATGTTATTTCAGTAGTATATATTCCCATTGCGGTTCTCACACGCAACCAATAATTATAAATGAGGTTTCTAGAGTAAAAGAATTTCACGAAGGCGTGACACATTGCACTTTGGCTTTAAAAATATGAAGGATTTGCTTAAAAAAACTCATCAAAATATTCATGTAAAATGCAACCCGCAACGCATGCCAGGATTTTTTTAATCTGTGCCATTAAACAACTCCTAAACGAAGCGTTCTAGGGCATTAAAAACTTGACTTTTGAGGCCAAAAGCCTCAAAAAAACATTCCTCACGCCGTAATCTACAGGATGAGATCTTCTTGACCAGTCTATTACGTTTTTTGCTCGTTCGCAGCTTCTCAATTCTACCGCACCTGTTCAAAACCCGTGGAATCTGCAACTGTATGTGAAATTACTAATTACTTGATATTCTGTGCGATTGAATTACACGGGTGCACCTCTTTGCTCGATAATGAAGCTAAATAAGAGAACTTTGTATTGACAAGGGTGTATTATATTGTTATCAATTACAAGGTGACGAACAGAACAAGTGACGGAGGATAAGAGGGTCTTCAAGTAAAATATGTATATTACAGGCTTAACATGGAAATGGAAAAAATAAGGAAGAGGGTGGGGTATAGCATGCTAAAGTTTTCTTTGAGACCTTTGGTCTAAAAATTTTAATTTTTAAGGCCCTAGAACGCTTTGTTTACGAGTTATTACGATATAGATACCAAAATCCTCAAATAAACTGAGAAAATGAGAATTTAGAGTAGTACAATAGATTTAGACTGGTATAATAGCATCCCCAAAAGTAAGTTCTCGCACTGGTACGCTAGTTCTTCAGGGTTTCTTTCGCTTCCGGCAATTGCTTCGTCGGAGGCGGGGATGATGTGCGTCGTGGGTCCCGTGGGGACGGAGCACATTGCGCGCGTCCCCGTATTGGCACAGCTCGCGCACATTGTGGCGAGCGGCGCACGCGGGTCCGACGGGGCCCCGTCGGCGCTGGACGCCCTCGCGTCGCGTACGCCCCGGGGAGACAGTCAGGGGGCCCTTTGTGACCCCCGCTCCCCCCTCTTCCCCTCGCGGGGGCGGGCCCGGCCAGGCCGGGTGCAGATTGGAAGGACATCACTGCCCCGTTCCATTAATACATCGTCTCAGCTACGTAAAGTTAGTGTTGCAACATTTTCGAAAATACTAGAAAATAAATCCCAAGAATAGTCGTGTATTTTTGTTTAATTTGTTACGAAAAACAAAATTTGTCGCTTTTCAATAAATAATTGAAATGTCATTTTCTGGTAGAATGTCAAATTTCCTGGACAATTGCAAAAATCAAGATACTCGTTTAGAGAGAAAACATCATTACAATGGAAATTGTCGCTTTTTTGTTGCTAATTATTGCCAAAATATTTTTTTCATCAACTAATACCAAAATGCGATTTTTGGGTAACTTGATATCAAGTTAGTCCGATAACTACAAGAAAACCAAGATTTTTAGAGATACTAATAAAAATAACTACTTGGGAAAATCATACTTTCTTGGTGATAATTAATTATCCCAAAAGAACATTCGTCGCTCTAAATCTACTAAGCGAAATTTTGCCAAATTTATATAAAGAAGCCTTGTAATTGCAAGCAAACCAAGATACTACAGAGTCATATAAAAAGGGTTACAAGAGATAATGTCACTTCTTTGCTAATTTAAGCAAAAAATGTGTCGCCCTTTTTGCCGACAAGAAACAACTTAAATTTAGCAACATGTTTTATCCACTTTTTCCTTACCAGACCCCAGCTATAAAGTTTTTCTGGTGAAAATTTACCGTTTTCCGGCGCACGATTACATAACTTTCTTCTTACGAAGTATTCGTAAGGCGAGAAAGTAAAAACAGATATCCCCTTAATTCTTTCTTAAATTGCTTTTCCACCTTTAAATAGAAATAATTAACTTCAGCAATTTAAAGTGATGTTCTGGCGGTGTTCTTCAGTTCTGATGTTCTTCAGTTATCTCCAGTGATGTTCTGGCGGTGCTCAATGAGTTTCTCCACTCGCATATTTTAAGATTAGTATAAGTCACCAATCATCTATAGAGCCGAAAGGCTGAACGATGTAAATTCAGACAAAAATAAATGAATTGAAAAAAAGTTATGAGCAAGTTGTTGGCTACTTCTGTATTCTGCTGGCCTCTAGCTAAGAAATGTTGAAGTTTGACTCACAATATTTTAGCCCGTGATGGAACAATGTTCAAACCATCTACCAGTGCATCTAATTCAAATCTTCCAAAATTTGACTTACACCACCTTTGCTCTCAACGGCTCATTTTCCTTGAAACATACTGATTTTGCTAGTAGTACTATCGTCTTCTATATTACTTCAGTAGTATACCTTCCCTTTGCGGCTCTCACACATAACCAATCTTTATACATGAGGTCTCTAAAGAAAGAGAATTTCACCGAGACGTGAAGAATTGCACTTTGACTAATAGTACATTATGAAACGATGATGTAATGATGGGTATTAATACACGAGTGTGATATTACGATACGAGCGAAGAACGAGCGAGTATCGTTAACTTCACACGAGTGTATTAATACCCATTACATCGACTTTCATACGGTACTTTTTCTACGACTTATGGTAACTTTTATAAGTTAAATTTTTACATCGAATCGTTTCGTGGCAGTTGACATGCAGGATTCAGTCAAAGCCACCTAGCGGACAGCCACCCTAAGCAAGAGTAGCATGCAAGAGTTGTCGCACGGGTACGCTAGTACTTCATACATTCCCTGAAACATACTAATGTTGAAATTCGTTGTATCAAGATTTATTGCTGGCCACTGCCTGTAATGACCCCACAGAGGACTTTGAGAAGGTTTCTTCAACAACGTCCCAAATCTTCCAAACTTTGACATTCACCACTTTTGCTCTCATAAGCACATATTTTCCTGAAATACACTGTTGTTGCTAGTCGTCCTATCAAGATTTATTACGATCCACACCCCTATGACCCTACAGAGGACGTTGAGAAGGTTTCTTCAACAACGTCTCAAATCTTCCTAAATTTGACTTACACCAATTTTTCTCTCAAAGGCTCATATTTTCCTGAAACATACTGATGTCGCTAGACGTACTATCAAGATTTATTGCGGTCCACGTCCCTAAGGACACCACGGAGGACGTTGAGAAGGTCGTCTCAAATCTTATACACTTTGACTTCACCACTTTTGCTCTCAAAGGCTCCCTGAAATATACTATAGTTGATTGTCGTGCTATCAAGATTTATTGCGATATGAACACCATGAAGGACGTTGAGAAGGTTTCTTCAACAACGTCTCAAATCTTCAATACTTTGACTTACACACTTTTGCTCTCAAAGGCTCATATTTCCCTGAAACATACTCATGTTGCTGATCGTACTATCAAGATTTATCGCGGCCCACGCCCCCTAATGACCCCGCCGGGCGCGTTCAGAAAGTTTCGGTGGCGCGCCCCGCGCGACAGCTTCTCGCGCTCCGGGGGCGATCCGCCCTCGTTATTTCGCCCTTCGCAGCGCCCCTCGCCCGCGATTGAAAGACTGCGCCACTCGATGGCGCCGCCATTTGAATACGTGTCCGCGGGCGCTCCCGGGATGCACCGCTCCCACGCGCCGCGCCGAGGGCCGCCGCTCCCCAGGGGCAGAGGGAGCCCGGGGCGACGCGGGGCGACGCGGGGCGACGCGGGGCGACGCGGGGCGACGCGGGGCGACGCGGGGCGACGCGGGGCGACGCGGGGCGACGCGGGGCGACGCGGGGCGACGCGGGCGGCGGAATCGGACGGAATTGGCGAGGGCGGTGGGGCGGCAGGGGGTGGCGAGGGGTGGAGAGGGCGACGGGAGAAGTCGGGGACCGATGGGGACAGAGGTGGAAGGTGCGGAGAAGGGGGACGGGAGGAGGTGGGGACGGGAGGGGACAGAGGTGGGAGTTGGGGAGGAGGGGGGACGGGAGAAGTGGGGGACCTGTGAGGACAGGGGTGGGAGTTGAGGAGGAGAGGGGACGGGAGAAGTGGAGGACCGGTGGGGACAGTGGAGGGAGGAGTCAGGGGAGTTGCATGATGGTTAGGAGAGCGAGGGGAGCGGCGGGGTCCTGTGGGAGTATAGCGGGAAGACAGGAGGAGCGGGGAGAGATGGCAGTGATGGAAATAGCGGGATTTGTAGGAAAGCGAGGGGGCGGAGGAATCTGCCAAGTTGGCGAGATGGTGGAGTGGCAGTGGGTGGCGGCGAAGGGACCTGCAGAAGTTTGAAGAGGGGCGGTGGGGCAACGGGAGAAGTCGGGGACCGATGGGACAGAGAAGGAGTGGGGGAAGAAGGGTGACGGCAGAAGTCGGGTACCGGTGGGGAAAGAGGGGGAGGAGGGGAGGAGGAGTGCCAGGAGGCGTTATGGACTGGAGGGGCAGAACAGTGAATCGGGAAGGGGGGTGACGGGAGAAGGCGGAGACCGATGGAGACAGTGGAGGGATTTGGGGAGATGGGGGTGACGGGATAAGGCGGGGACCGATGGGGACAGAAGAAAGAGTAGGGGAAGGAGGGGAGACGATAGCTGCGAGATGGGTAGGAGAGGGGGAACGGCGGGATTCTGCGCGAATAATGACGACACAAGAGACTTTTCTAAAAGACTAATAATTGGCCGGGTCTCTTTTATGCTTCAATATAGGAATCATCAAATGACTCTTATCAAAGAGAAGCAAGTTAGAAATCTTGTATTGCACGTGATTCACTGGAGCTAGATGCAGCAGATCCGCGGCCTGCAGCGGGCGCCTCCGCTCCCCGAGGCGGACTTCCGCTCGGCCGCCACCCAACGCCTCGCGCCCCCGCCCCGCCCACCTGTCGCCGGCCCAGCGAGCAGCTCTCGCTTCCGAGCCTGCGCCGCCCCCACCCACCCCCGCCTCCGCCCCGTCCATCGCCCACCCGCCCTCGCCCGCCCCCGCCCGCCCTCGCCCGCCCTCGCCCGCCCTCGCCCGCCCTCGCCCGCCCTCGCCCGCCCTCGCCCGCCCTCGCCCGCCCTCGCCCGCCCCTCGCCCGCCCTCGCCCGCCCTCGCCCGCCCTCGCCCGCCCTCGCCCGCCCTCGCCCGCCCTCGCCCGCCCTCGCCCGCCCTCGCCCGCCCTCGCCCGCCCTCGCCCGCCCTCGCCCGCCCTCGCCCGCCCTCGCCCGCCCTCGCCCGCCCCCGCCACCCCTGTCCACCCCTGCCCACACGCGTCCGTCCACCTGTCGTAGATCCAGGCAGCAGCTCTCACTTCAAATCCAGCGCCGCCCCCGCTCGTAACCGCTCACCCCCATCAGCGCCCTCCCCGCCCCTCCCTCGCCCGGCTCTGCCCGCCCCCGCCCGCCTCTGCCAGTGTCCTTCCCAGCCCACCCTAGCTCGTCCAGGCCCATCCCTGCCCGTCCCCGAGAACCCCTGCCCGCACCCGCCCCTGGCCATCCTTCCCACACCCGCCCGCCCACCTGTCGCCAGTCCAGCCAGCAGCTCTGCCTTCAAATCCAGGGCAGTCTCCGCCCTTCCCCGCCCGCCAATTTATCGGCAATCCAGCGAGCAGCTCTCCCTTCCGGGCCAGCGCCATACCCACCTGCGCCCCCACTGTCTCCGCCCACCCCCGCCTCCGCTTCGTCCAGCGCCCACCCACCCCCGCCCGCCCTCGTTCGCCCACGCGCGCCTACGCCCGCCCCCGCCCGCCCCCGCCCGCCCCCGGTCGCTTCCGCCCCGCCCGCTCCGTCCCGGCGTGCCCTCCCCCGCCCGTCCACCTGTCGCCGATCCAGCGAGCAGCTCTCGCTTCCGGGCCAGCGCGGCCCCCACCACGCCTCCGCCCTCCCCCCTCCGGCACCGATCGGACACTTGGGGGCGCGCGCCGGCTCGTTTAACGAGGGCGCCAACTCCGACGCCCGGCCCTAACGACCGCGCCGCCCCCGCCCCGCCCCCTCCCTGCGCGCGCCGAAACACGGACAGGGCCACTGAGCTCCAGCCAGCGATGTCAAGGTCTCCCACTGGTGACAGTGGCCAGGCCCTCGCAACTCTCCATCAAAACCGAGGACAAAACTGGAGGGTGGGACGATAGGAGGCGCTAGTGTCACCGGCTACAGCTGCAGATTAGGCTCGCCAACTTCCGCTCATAACAATTAGCTATTTTGTGAGAAATACGAAAAGTGCCTTCTAAATTATTCGTAATATATACATATAAAAAACCGGCTGAAGAAAGCGCGAAAACGGACGCTATCTTTTGTAACATTACGCGCCTGCTCGCGTTTCGCGAACCCACGCAGCAGCCACGCGCGTTTGAAGTATCGTTGGCAGCAGTTCGTATTTTAGTTCCTGTCAGAAGGTGCTGCAGGAGAGGGCACCACTGTAATGGCCTCCACCACGTTATATGGGAGTTGAAAGGCCCCGATAGTGGGACGCCTCGTGGCACGGTACGTTACGAGCTTCTCTGCGCAACTAGCGTCGGGAAAGGAAACTTTCAGTAGTAACGCCGCCCTCACATGGCAGTGTAATAGAATTTTACAAATTTTACGAGAAATCACAACTTCCAAACTTAACAGATAATACTGCTCGAATAATATCTATCTATAGTAGCACATATATGTCTGTAAACAAACATTTTCAAAAATTAAATTGCTCAAAAACAAATATGAGTTCGATTAAGTATTGAAAATTTGAGAAATAGTATATGAATTTGTCTTTCGAGATCTCTAGAACCTGACTTTACCAACGTGGAATTGGATGTAAGTAGGAAGATATGTACAGAAAGACAAAAGTAAAAATGTAAATAAAAAAATAATTTTAAAAAATAAATTTATTTCTTTAAATCCTACCTATTCGTTTTTTGTGTGTAATGCGTAAAAGTGTTCAATTCAATCTACTGCTCTCTTGTGATCAACTGCTTGGAAGTGTGATTTCGTCGTGTTACTCGTGGCACGGGCACCCACTTGTGGCATCTACAACACTGCTCTAGCGCTTCGGGAAGAAAAGTTGCGACTTGTCAAAGCAGCCATTACTACGAAGATTGCGTCATTCAATGTGGCAGACGATAACGTCAAAGTTATTACATAATATTGTAACAAGGCAACGGAAAGTTTAAACTTCGAAATAAAAGTCTAAACTTTAGTTAGCTCTTTAATCAACTTATCATTCATTATGGAAAATGCGATTGCAGCGTTCGCTTGTTATTTTTTGTGATCTGGTTGTTTCAAAACTGGCTTCTTTTGTTTAGAAACTTACTCGTGGGATAAAATGTTACATTTTATGCGAGTAGCGTACTTATTAATACAACTGTTGCAAGTTTTTGCCATCTTCATTGTGATTTGTAACAGTAGTTTAAAGTTCATATCAACGTTCAATCAAAAATGTCTTTTTCTACATGAAAAAGACGGGTTCTAGGCATTGGTATTCACACATGAAGTAGGTCTATTTTAATAGTACATTAAAACGAGGTTGCCATTACCATAAAAACCGTGAAAAAATACATCACTCATGGAAATACAACGTAAACAGACGTATTTCTTAGTAACTCTTCCGCATTTGTAGCCCTACATAATTTACTCTTTTCTTCTTTCGACTTTTTCTCGCTACTATGGGGTCGCCGCTAATAGGTGCGGGTTCAAATTTTATTACTTTTTCCACCACTCTATTTTTATACAGATTTGGCAGTGTAATAATTTCAATAAAGTTACACCCCGGAAAATTATAAGTATACTCTCTGTCAACATTCATTACTTCTGCTTTCTTATTATACTGTATGATAAATATAAACATTAATGACAAACATTTACTGGATTAGAATATATTCAAATAACGATCCAGGTTTTGAAAGCTGTAAGATCCGAAACCGAAAAAAAATCATTGTTTTCGGAGCGTTACAAAAATAAATATATTAGACACTGTTCAGTTTAATATTAATAATAACAATCACGAATTCCGAAGTTTGTAAATTAAGTCATGAATTGAACTTCAGGTTGAAGAAAATGAGTTCCAAGTTGAAGGATCAAAAGCTAACATCGAACGCTCACGTCGGGCGACTCCTGCAAAATGCAACCACCGGTGAATCACGAGTGCTGCGCGGGAAGCCTTTATACCGAATTGATGGGAAGTAGTTCGCTCGATCGTCGACAGATGGGGCAGGAAGAGCACGACCTCCTTCGAGCGCCGCTAGAGGGCACGCGCGCAAAGGCCGCCTTACATGTCACAGAAGTTCTTATTGGAAAATGGTTATTACTAGGGGTGAATTTTAATTAAATGTCTTTTTTTTCACTTGGGAACAATCCCGTAGAAATTAATTTTATGGTGTGCTGGTTCATTGCTGTGTGATCACGGACCTGAAAGAAAACACGCAATGATATACTTAATATCCTTGCGGGCCATTCTGATTCTTTATGCCTTCTGGCCTTTTGAATAGGTTATGGCCCGCTCCAATACCAACAAAACTCATACAACATTTTTATGAATTCGATTTTTTAAAGTTAAAATAAAAATTGTACTTGTTCCTTCGAAGGGAGCCGAGCTCCAAAAAATCGTCATTAGATGCCTTTTCTAGCAGCCAAACTCCTATTTTTGTTTCCATTTTATGCAGAGTGAGTCACCTAACTTAATTAAAACCCTTCCGCAATTTTTGAACGGTTGAAGTTATTGCAAAGCAGTTTTGACAAAAGTGCACGAGAGGACGGGCTAGTTCAAACATATATTCAATTCCTTTTTATTATTTATATTTTACGAGATATTTAGGTAAGTTTTTTAAATAGGACTATACTTATTTCTTTAGTCTATCCTGACGAGTGTAAAAAGACGAATCCAATGGTATACATATTGTCATGTTAGATAAGCGTTTTTTGAGCAATTTTGATTTACAGTTAACATAGCTCTCTTTGCAGATGATACTTTACTCTTTTATCGAAACCAAAACCTAAACCTAAGCACAGCTTGTCGTGTAATTCAATGTCACCCAAAAAACATAAAATTGGTCAAAATTATGGAAAGCCAAAATGAACCCAAACAAATCAATCGCCAAAGTATTTATTTAAGGTATCCTGTCTTTCCTCGCCCCTTATCTCTGGACTCTTCTACCATTCCTTGGTCTCCTCTGAACTCTGAACTAAATTGGCACAGTCACATCTCGTCCAAAGTAATTCAAGCCAATAGAAGGTTAGCTATTTTACGTCCGATTCTCAACCGTAACTCTTCTTTAAAAATTCATTCCACTTTAACCATCTACAAATCTATTTTTCGGCCAATATTAACTTACGCATGCCCTGTTCAGCTGCCCCAACCACATTAAATGAGTTACAAATCTTCCAAAATAAAATTTTAAGAATGACAGTAAATGCCCCCTGGTTGTCAGCAATAAGATCCTTCACAACGATCTTGCAATAGAACAAATTACTTCCGTTATTACAAAACTGGCATTCAATTTTTTCAATTATTTAAATCGTGTACAAGGAGCAGCCGCTTACAAAATAGGAACCGATCAGCCCCCACTCTCCCGCCTAATAAACAGACTCCCACTTCAAAATCTCTCCGACAATAGATAGGGCAAGAATATTTCTTGCAATTACCTGTCACTCCCATCGTATTTCCTTTTTAATCCTGTCATTGCTCTCTAACAAAATTTTCTTGTAATAAACCTGGTTGAAGGTATAATACATGAAATCACTATCAGGGAGGTAACAAGAAGTTACCCCCTTCACACGTTTCTGATACAAAGTTTCTCGGCCAATCAACTAAATAGCCTCACGGCTAAACGTTGCACTGTCTCTGAATGTAAAATAAAATTAATAACATAAAGCAGGGAGGGCGCTGCGTGACCTTGCTGGTGTTACATTCAAAATATCTGTTAAACACGAGTCGCAAAAACATCGAAAAAGTTCGATAGTGAAGAAGGAACGCTGAGTTAACTGAAGTGGAAGAAAATTGGACTGAAACGCGAATTGCATCTAAAAAAGACAAATAGTCCAGTCAAACGGTGCACAAAAACGGCAAATAGCGGAAAGTTTTGGTGTAGTTTTGATTTTTGGGTTCTATATGTTTTTGGGGTCGCTGAACACGAATATCATGTTTGTTAACAAAAATTTTGCCCGGAAATACGTTTTTTTCGCAAAAAACATGTTAAAAATCCGACATTTTTCAGTGTTTTCAACATAACTCGAAAAGCATCCACTTTTCGTAAATAAAGGTCATATACAAAATTAAAGAAGATAAAATTGCCTATATTTTATGTCTTAAGGATTTTTTTCTCCAACGTACCATTTAGCTGCTAGAGCAACGTGAATTTTCGTGTTTTTATGAAGAAAATTGTGAAAATGGAATTCGTCGCATTTTATCACAATCTAGCTCAGAAACTACGCATTTTTCGTAAATATTGACCTTACATGAAATGAAAGATTATACAATTGTCTTAACTTTAGGACTTAGAGGTTCTTTGTCTGATAAACAGTTGCGCCGCTACCGCGCGTTGAACCCAAAGGCAAAAAATAATTGGATGTTACTGTGAGAATGGCACCTCACTTACCCTTGCAAGCAATATAGTTGCCTGTTACTAAATATGAGGGCTGTTGAATCACTCCAACTGAAAAAAGCAAAGTTGGTAATAAACAAGGTAAAACGAAAATTAAATATTTTCGAACCCGATGCACCTCACCTTCATCGACGCTTCTTTTTGTTTGACAGCCTGGCCCGGGCTTTTCAGTCATCTGTTACATAGAAATAGAGAAATGGAATTTTATTACTCTAGGCATTATGTATTGTATTATTTCTTAAGGTTTGGTATGAACTATTACCTTGTGGAATGTTCTGCTCCACTTCCACCCTCTTCGTCAGCTCCATAGGTTGGGAAATCTGGCTTAATCTCGTCCTCCAATTCTAATTTATCCTCTAGGTCATCATCAGTAACCACTGTCGAATTATCAGAACTCTTCTCGCAATTGAGGCACTAATTGGAGCATTTAAGCTCTGCCTTCTGGCAGTCACAATTTTTTTGACAGTTCTTGGTGCATTTGCTTGAAAGAAGTTTCAACTAAGCTAAAGGTTCGGATGGAAACAATGTTGTCACAGGTGCAAGGCCTGTTTAGTTCCTTTCCATCACCACTCTTCAGGTAGTTTTTTCGACGCCTAGCCATTGCTCGACTTGATGGTCGACTCTTAAAGAGTGTTATTGTGCTCCACCTGCTGATGGTGGTAGTGCAGCAATGATTGGCTTGTACTTGAAGTCATATTTGATGTAAAAAATATGTCAATATATGTCAAAAATATTTGTTGAGTGATGACGCTTTCTTCCCGCTGTAGCCGTATAATGAAATAAGAAAACATTCATCAGCATCAGAAACCAGCTCTTGAGTTGCATTGCAGCTCTTGAATATTTTTATTGTGTCAACATGATCAGGGTTCTTGGTTCTTGTTTTCGACAATTGGTTCACTTATAGGATCAATTAGAGAAAACATAACTGTAGAAACTTTGTCTTTTCCAGGTTTCAAAAAGAACACGTTTTCATGCTGGCAGAGGCCTATCAAAATGACCAATAGATCTACATCCTCACCAACTACAATTACAGTCTCATTAGTTGCAGCTAAGGACAAAGCTGTGTCAACTATCAGGGTGTCTACGTCTTCCTTCGCTTCCATGCATGTCATTCCCGCTGAAGAAAACGTTGAAATCAGCATTGCTAAAAATCGACTTTTGTTGTGGTGATTAGCAAGAAAATTTTCTTTTCACGTCGTTGGCGCCATTGTTTCGTCAAAAAGAACGTCAGCTGAAGCAAGTTTTCTAGATATTTTAATTCGCTCTGCACTTTTTGTACCTCCTTCCTGTATCATGGTAGCCATAAAAAACCACCACAGGTTGCAATTGATATTTTGATTTCACGTATTCATATAAATATCAGGAACACAAGACAATGATTGATTCGTACTCCAAGGAAGCCTGTACAATAAAAATCCTCCGTCGGTGACTTATTCAACTTGGTCTCTATTGAATTTGGATTCTGTGGTTTGAGTGCCTCAATTGCGAGAAGAGTTCTGATAATATGACAGTGGTTACTGATGATGACCTAGAGGATGAATTAGAATTGGAGGACGAGATTAAGCCAGATTTCCCAACCTATGGAGCTGACGAAGAGGGTGGAAGTGGAGCAGAACATTCCACAAGGTAATAATTCATATCAAACCTTAAGAAATAATACAATACACAATGCCGAGAGTAATAAAATTCCATTTCTCTATTTCTATGTAACAGATGACTATGAAAAGCCCGGGCCAGGCTGTCAAACAAAAAGAAGCGTCGATGAAGGTGAGGTGCATCGGGTTCGAAAATATTTAATTTTCGTTTTACCTTGTTTATTACCAACTTTGCTTTTTTCAGTTGGAGTGATTCAACAGCCCTCATATTTAGTAACAGGCAACTATATTGCTTGCAAGGGTAAGTGAGGTGCCATTCTCACAGTAACATCCAATTATTTTTTGCCTTTGGGTTCAACGCGCGGTAGCGGCGCAACTGTTTATCAGACAAAGAACCTCTAAGTCCTAAAGTGTAGACAATTGTATAATCTTTCATTTCATGTCAGGTCAATATTTACGAAAAATGCGTAGTTTCTGAGCTAGATTGTGATAAAATGCGACGAATTCCATTTTCACAATTTTCTTCATAAAAACACGAAAATTCACGTTGCTCTAGCGGCTAAATGGTACGTTAGAGAAAAAAATCCTTAAGACATAAAATATAGGCAATTTTATCTTCTTTAATTTTGTATATGACCTATGACCTTTATTTACGAAAAGTGGATGCTTTTCGAGTTATGTTGAAAACACCGAAAAATGTCGGATTTTTAACATGTTTTTTGCGAAAAAACGTATTTCCGGGCAAAATTTTTGTTAACAAACATGATATTCGTGTTCAGCGACCCCAAAAACATATAGGACCCAAAAATCAAAACTACACCAAAACTTTCTCCTATTTTCTACCATTTGACTAGACTAAAATGGCGCTTTTTATAGAGACGTAATTTTGATAAAATCATCTTTTTTTTTCATAAAAGTAAACAGTCTACATAGAATGATCTAAACGAATTGCGTTTTTGCTGTATTTGCTTGTTACTGTCGTCCTGTAAAGTAGTACAATTTTATAGAGAAGTAGCAAAATACCAAGCGTTGCCTGAGGTTTTTTCATTGAATTATTTTGAAAAAGAAAACATCTCCGTGTCTCTCAGTTTCTCTCTATCGGCCTATCTCTGTCTCTCTCTGTCTGATTCGCTGTCTCTCACGGTCTATCTCTGTCTCTCTGTCCCTCTTTGTCTATCTATGAGTGTGTGTATCTCTCTTTCTCTATCTGCGTCTGTCTGTACTACGCTGCACCGATTTGGTTATTCTCGCGCCTCAGAGATGTCTGAGTTAAGACTGTCGATGCAGACAATATTTCGAATTTAAGACAATTTTTAGGTAATGCCACAAATTTTGTCAACATCATTTCACATTATTTCTTTTTCGGCAGTGCCGCTAGATGTCGCATGATCAAGCCGTCCTTGATGCGGTCGCGATCAAGCCCCAAGAGCACCCGAGAAAGACGCGAAATGACGTGATGTATTCCAAAGTGAAGAAGGGCCTTGAGAGGCAACTTAATAAAAATCACACTACAGCTGCGCTGGTGGGAGCTCGTGATCAGAACCTGAGAGTCGTTTTTCCGCAATAACTCAGCCGGCGCGTAACTAGCAACATTTTTTGCATCTTGTAAATATTATTTGAAGCAAGTACCTCTAAAATAATATTAAAATCGATTAAATCAGCGAAAATGTATTAAAAATTACTGAAAAGAGTAAAAAATGACTTAATAGTCAAAATTGACGAAAAGTGAAAAAAAGGCCAAAATGAGCCATTTCCTTTTGTTATAACATAATATTAATTTCTAAACTAAAAGGCATTGTTCTAAAGTGAAATGAATAATAATCGGCCCTAGTGATCACCTTAAAATTCCAAGAAAATTGATCGAATTCAAATGTCCCATCTTCCACACATATTAAGCAATATGGATAAAATCTTTATCGTATTTTTTAACTGTATACCTTCTGTGTGCAGCTGACCGACCGAATCCTTCCCTAGCCGCGCTCGCGATCACAACCTGCGAGTCGCTTTCCCGCAATAACTCAGCCGGCGCGGAGCAAGCATCAAGGCGGCGACGGCGCGTAGCTTCAAGCGACGCAAACTCTCTTTTTCTCCCCGCCCCGCCTCAAGGCCCAACACAATGACGCAGATGAAACATTTCCTTTTCATTTTTATCCGCGTCTGCTTCCGCATTAATTGCGGAGGTTCAAAAGGTTGCTGCTGCTGCTGCTGTGTGTTTTCCAACGGGCGGCGGCGGCGTTTTAATCACTTTCGATATTAAAACTGCATGGAAAAGCTTTGTAGACGGCGACTCGCCGCGCACTCGACGTAATCATTCGCGGCCGCTTCGCTTTTCTTTCCAGGCGGCCGCGGGCGCCGCGTGTGTGGAGGGGGTGGGGAGGGGGAGGGGAGGGGAGGCTCCAATCCCCCCGGGCGACGCCACGCCCCCGCTTCCCCCACCACCCCTCCCTCGCCGCTTGCGATTTCGCTCTCGTTTCGAATAACGCTCTGGGTTTGGCTAATAAAAATGGTTCTGTTTCAGTTTTGGTTCTGACGTGAAAACTTCCTTTAAAAGATTGTCATAGGAGGTCTCACCAGATTCAGGAATGATGCGGTTTTGTTTTTTGAATACGTTTTATTTTATTTAATGTTCCAAGTGTTGGGGCGATGAGACTGTCGTCGGCTGCTAATTGTGTGCAAGTTCAATGTATGTCATTAGGAACACTTGGATACCTGGAGTCATCCCTCTCTTGGAGCTTGCGATTTTGCTCTCGTTTCGCGCAAGCCGTTTCGAATAACGCTCTGGGTTTGGCTAATAAAATGGTTCGGTTTCAGTTTTGGTTCTGACGTGAAAACTTCTTTTAAAAGATTGTCATAGGAGGTCTCACCAGATTCAGGAATGAAGCGTTTTTGTTGTTTGCATACGTTTTATTTTATTTAATGTTCCAAGTGTTGGGGCGATGAGACTGTCGTCGGCTGCTAATTGTGTGCAAGTTCAATGTTTGTCATTAGGAACACTTGGATACCTGGAGTCATCCCTCTCTTGGAGCTTGCGATTTCGCTCTCGTTTCGCGCAAGCCGTTTCGAATAACGCTCTGGGTTTGGCTAATAAAATGGTTCTGTTTCAGTTTTGGTTCTGACATGAAAGCTTCTTTTAAAAGATTGTCGTAAGAAATCCCAGCAGATTCAGCAATGAAAAGTTTTTGTTGTGTGCAAACATTTTATTTTATTTAATGGTCCAAGTGTTGGAGCGCGGAGAAGTGAATATATTCTGAAATGAGGGAAGTTCAATGTTTCTCATTAGAAAATCTTGGTAACCTGGAGTCACCCCTCCCTCGGCACTTGCGATTTTGCTCTAGTTTCGCGCAAACCGTTTCGAATAACGCTCCGCGTTCGTCTAATAAAATGTTACTGCTTCAGTTCTGGTCCTCACGTAAAACCTTCTTTTAACACATTATCATAAGAGGTGGTATCAGATTCAGCAACGAAATGTTTTTGTTGTTTCCATTTATTTTTTTTTGTTCCACGTCTTGGAGCGCGAACAAGGGAATATATTATGAAATGAGACTATCGTCGACTACTAATTGTGTGAAAGTTGAATGTTTCTTATTAGGAACCCTTGGATACCTGGAATCACCTCTCCCTCGCCGTTTGTGATTTGGCTCTCGTTTCGCGCAAGCCGTTTCAAATAACGCTCTGGGTTTGGCTAATGAAATGTTAGTTTCAATTTTGGTTTTGACGTGAAAAATTCTTTTAAAAGATTGCCGTAAGAGATCCAAGCAGATTCAGCAATGAAAAGTTTTTGTTGTTTGCAAACATTTTATTTTATTTAATGGTGCATGTGTTAGAGAGCGGAGAAGCGAATATATTCTAAAATGAGACGTGTAGGATGCTAATTGGGTGCACGTTTGGATGTTTCTCATTATAAACTCTTGGGTACCCGGACCCTTGGAGGTTAACCTCATGGTTTCACAATTCAAAAATAAGAACCAGAAATGACATTGAAAACCGTGCTAACCGTCTCTAACACAATGTTTGTTCGTTAAAGTCTTCGAGCGGCGGGTTCTGTTTGTGTTACTTGATGTGACCAATAAATTGACAATAAGTCCTCAAAGGGAGCGGTTAGACAGGAGATTCGTGCGATTTCGTAATTTTTGACTTATTGAATTTATGAATGAATAAGTCATATTAATATATGACTTATTTAGATTACCCAAAACATTCTAAAGTAGTGAAGCTTAGTGACGCTTGAGAAGCTTAAAAATGACAATATTTCAGACAAGCTTCTCCAGATTCATCTGCTCTAGTACGAAAACAAGAAGCACCAAGGGAAGTGTAAATTATCACAATCAACTGGACCAGCTCTTACAAAACCGAATGTAAGTTAATGTGCTAGTATTTCAGTAATGTCATTTCTTAGTTTTCTGCTGAGCCTTGGCGTTCTCAAATGAGAGTTGACATAATTATGGTTTCACCAGAAGATCAGCTATTTCCTATTAAAATTTACTTTTATTTTCCCCGGCCTCTCATTTTTATATATTATTTGAATATTATTTACGTACTCTAGGTATGATACAACAGCCTCGCTCTTGATCAGTGTGCTCTCTCTACGCGACCTCGGGTTGGATTCCCGGTCGAGGCAAGACAAAAATGTGCGTTTGCCTTGCAATGTTCTAGTATACGATGGTGTGTGACGGTGAGAAAATTCACTTCTCAGATGAGACTGGAATAAGTCTTGGGGATGTCTACATGCTAACCATACGTACGCCGTTAACCCATAGCCGCGAGGCAGGGACGTCGCCGGTAGACCTTTGCCCGTTCACGGGCTGTCGCACCAAGTCCATACAAACTTACATACATATGATACTCTACAAAATGATTGTTTAAATAATTACATAATTCTAACATAAACAAATATTTAGAGCATTTTTGTCAAATGAAGGAAAGCAAACGAAAAACCTAGGTCTGGGGGGGGGGGGCATCCGCCAGTGGCTACAACCAAACAACTCTTTCAGCTTCCTCAACCTTACGCGGCACTGCAGCGTCGGTGTAACCTAAGGCACTGGGCGAGTCAACACAGACCCGCCGTCGGACCGTCGAGCTGGTTTATTATTCTCTCCCACGGAATGCCCGGTATAGGAATGTCGTTCGTAGGAAAGATACACAAGTACACAACAACGAGTTTCAATTTGAAAAATAAAACAAAAATATATTCTTTAAAATAAAAAGTGCTGAACGTGAATAAGCAGAGTCGAATTATGTGCACTCATTAACCGTTCAACACAGAAAAAATTGATCTGCAATGGCTCTTCGCAGAATTTTACCTTTAAGTTACTTTATCTTACTCTACCTTTAAGTTGAATTCTATGCCTATTCGGAATGAAACTTTTTTCTGTTAAATTTTACCTTACCTATAGGTCGACCTTGCTACCAGCTGGTGCGATCTTGGTTAGCAATGCCGATTTGGAATTCCACCATCATGAGCTTATGTAATACTTAAGTTACATAAATAAACCCTCTTACAAACTATAAAAATTTCATTTCAGAAATCTCAACTATCAAGAAATACCTACCAATCTTGTGCCACATTTATCAAAGTTCATTGTTTCAGCTTATAATTCATTGTTTCGTCTTCTAATATTTCAAACATCTCACTATTCATTTCGTTCTTAACATATTTAATACTTATTAACTTTTAGACAATCCATTGCCATTGTAAAAATTATTGTAATTAATATTTCTGTTTGTTCTAATTTATGAAATGCAACTCTAATTCAAATCAATAGTAGTCGCTAATAACCTTACGTGTTTTTAAAGCGACCGAAAATAAATAATTTAAGAAGCAACCTTTGCCTTGAAAATAATGCTATTCACAACTTCTTTGCACAAATTTCTACCTCTGTTAACATTTCATTTCACGGGTACTCACGATTCCGCATTCGAGCTGCCGAGTAGGCCTTGCAGATACTGCGCTTAGAAGGTTGATGAGGCGGGTTCGCGCAGTCTGTCCCGGTGTGTGTTAAGGCCGCTCCACAAACGCCCGTGAACGACACGCCAACAAGAAGGCGAGGACAGGAGCCGGAACGCCAGATACAAGCGCTTCTGAATAAATGCCAACTGAAAAGAGGAATAGCGCTATGTATCTATTGCGGGAAAGAAGAGAACTTCAAGAACAAGTTGCCGAAACCAACGTTCTTCTAGCTACGATACTCTATTCACTCTTTGTTTTGCCATCTGTGTGTTGTGTTTGTGTGTGATACTGTAAATAATGAGTACTTTAACGAAAGAATATAAATTAGAAAAAAACCCTCTAAGAATAAAAAATACAGACACTACCACGAACTTACGAAAAAATCAACCAAATAAAATTTTGTCAATAAACAAACAACTCCAAGGTACTTTTTAACTAAACATGTAAAATTATTTTTGTGAGAAATTTTAATACTACGTAGAATTATGAATACAAAACCATTTGTACTGCAATTACTAAAAATAACTACAACTCAACAATGACTAACAAAACCCACCTCAAACTCTAATCTCGCAAATTCACACTCTAACCTCAATATCGCACCAACTCTGAATGCCGCTCCGGACCAGTGTTGCGCACAGGTCCCGCGCTCGATCAGCTGGAAAGCTTCGCCGCCATTTGCTGCACTTTCATTGGTCGAGAGGCTTCCCGCTCCGGTTCACGGGCTTTCGTGGAGCGGCCTTTAGCCTTCTCCCGATGACGTCGCCTTCGCGGCCGCGGGCGGCGACGCAGCGTGAGCTCCAGCAGCACACTCTGACCGGGAGGTTCTAGGTTCGAGTCCCAACGGCGCGGAAGAATTTTCGACACTAGCTTGTCAGCTACGTCGAATTCAGTCGCTGTCTGGAGGAGAATTCTGGTGCCCGGCTACCCTGACCGGTAGTTTTCTGTGGTTTCCTATCAACACCAGGCAAATGCTGGAGCAGTACCCTAATAAACGGGCCACGGACCGCGCGCGATCTTTCCTTCCTCTTCCTTGTCCAATCCTCACCCCACACACACTTACACTAACATGCACTACACTACCACACATGCCGGGAGACCGGTCGGGAGCTTACAGCTTGTCCCGGCTGGGGCGGTGCCCCGCTGGTGGGAGATACCTGGTTGAGGGGGAAAAACCCCACTAGTCGACGGTAGGTCGGCTCCGGAACTCGCCATCTAGCGGAGAAAAGATCACCGCCATCTCCCGAGGAAAAACACGCACTACACTTACGGGACCAGTGACTTCTGTAGTGGATGCATCCGGAATCACAATCAATCCAACAGCAAATTCTCCAACCGGCGCTGCATCGGGGTCCTAGAAATGAGACATTGTTGTAGATGTTTCCAAAATATCGATGTTTATATAAAAGCGATGTATTTAAGATCGATTTTTTAAGCGGATGTTTTGAAAATTTCTTCGTAATTTGAAAACCCGCTCAAAACTGCACATGTTTTGAAGCATTTCCACCCATTGGGCGGTATTCCGCGAAGTCAAGTTTTGCACCGCGGAGAGCCGTTTTTTCAGTCCAAAAAGTGGAATTCCGCCCATTCTGGCAACCCCGGTACAGTTTACAGCATGATCCCCAAAACTCATCTCGAGAAGGATCAATCGAAATTTTCTCCATTCCTGTGTGGCTAAAAAGGCAAAGCATCCCAAACATATCATGCCAAATGTTGTTCTTTGATCAATCACTTAGAAGTGAAAGTTTATTGGTGTCTTCTACAATTTTAATTGTTTTATGAAGACTCACCAAAATGCAAAGTACTATCCTTACAGAATTTACGGCAACTCATCGTGCAAAACTTGGTAATAAAACGTAATAGGTCAGAGTTCCTCTTATATTAATCTTGAAACACTTATATGAATTTGTATGATCTGAGAGGAAGTCATGAAAAAACCTCACATGAGCTGTCCCTGACGATTCCACTGGTTGTCCTCTTGAAGTCAAATATTTCAAATCAACTAATCATCGTCCCCTAAGCTTCTCGAAACCGTATACTGCCTTCTTTTTTCTCATGATTTTCTTTCTCTATGCCTGTCGTTCACTTCTTTGTTTTTGATGCATAAAAATGAAACAGAATAACACCTAATGTTTCTTTTTTATTCATACTAATTAAGAGAAGAATATTTCTACCTCGACGCCGGATGAAAACAATTTCCCCAAAAAAATCCCCAAGCATTTCCCCGTCCATTAGTTTTCCCCATTCTTTCCCAAAAAATGAAAACAAATGCCCATTTCGGGGACAAAATTTCCCTACATGGCAACCCTGCCGCCTCCGCCTGTTGGCTGGCTGAAGACGTCGTGCCGCCCGCGAGCGCCAGCGGCCTGTACAGAAGTCCTTTGTGCCTCCATCTACTCGCCCCATTCCGCCCCTCCCTGTCCCCGTGCCGTGTGTCTCGGAGAGCGTTCCCCAAGGCGTCTGCGAAAGCCTCTGTTTGTCAGCAGCTCCAACTCGGTGCCACGCCTCCGCCTCTTCTCGTATTAAAAGCGAAGAAACCTAGCGCCAGATTAGAAAAGACCTGGAGAGGCTTGCAGACATTTAGTTCCGAAATGTGGTTCCCTTTCAAAACACTGGGCCTTCTAAAGATCTCAGAAAAGTTTGAGTGATACCCTGGGCTTTATCTGCCTCGTTGAGCAGGTAACGGACTAGCGGCTCAGCTCTGTGCAAATCCCTCTCCGTTGCTCCCCTTAGCCGTTTCACGAAGGTAAAGAGGGTGTTCATGGCTTAGGGAGTATGGAACATGGAAGAGAGGGAGGGAGGGAATGAGAGTGAGCGAGAGAGAGTGAGGGAGAGAGTGAGAGAGTGTGAGGGAGAGAGTGAGGGAGAGAGAGTGAGAATGAAAGAGTGAGGGAGAGAGTGAGAGAGTGAGGGGGAGAGAGTGAGAGAGTGAGAGAGTGAGGGAGGGAGAGTGAGGGAGAGAGTGAGGGAGAGAGAGTGAGAGAGTGAGGGAGGGAGAGTGAGGGAGAGAGTGAGGGAGAGAGTGAGGGAGAGAGAGTGAGGGAGAGAGTGAGGGAGAGAGTGAGGGAGAGAGTGAGAGTGAGAGAGTGAGGGAGGGAGAGTGAAGGAGAGAGAGAGGGAGAGAGAGTGAGGGAGAGAGAGTGAGGGAGAGAGAGTGAGGGAGAGTGAGGGAGAGAGTGAGGGAGAGAGAGAGCATATGTGTGTGTAAGAGAAAGAGGCTGCAGAAACGATCACTAGCGCCCTCAGGGGAAGAACAGCAAAGTCGGAGGCAGAGACATCAGAGGGCTGGACAAGCATCGGCGTGCGGATCTTACATTTGGGCAGAAGAGGTATCTGTGGGGGCAGTGGACAGAGTTGAGGCTGGGACACAAACCGAGCAGGGGTGAGGCCGCATACAGCAGTGAGCGCGGGAGCAAAGATGAGAAGGGGTACACGGTAGCCAAGATTGGGAACCGAACTTTGGTTAAGGGGCATATGGGGAAGTGAACTTGGTTAGAGAAACGGGTGGGAGCGCTCAAAAGACAGCGTGGGCCGGAGAGCGGGAGGGAGCGATGAAGAAAGCGCTGGATTGATTGATTATTAGTGATTCCAGTTGTGTCAACTACTGAGGTCATTAGTCTCGCACGTTTTTCATCGGGAAGTGTCGGTAATCTTCCCTCTCTGAATGGCGAGATCCAACGCCGGTCTACCGTCGACACGCGGTTTTTCCCAATCAGGTATCTTCCAGCAGCGGGGCACCGCCATAGCCGCAACAAACTGTAAGCTTCGGACTGGTCTTCCGGCAAATGCAGTGTATTCCATGTTAGTGTAAATGTGGGTAATGAGGAAGAGAGTGAGGATGTGAGGATGTGAGGAAGTGAAGAGGAAGGAAAGATCGCGCGCGGTCCGTGGCCCGTTTGTTAGAGTACTGTTCCGGCATTCGCCTGGTCTTGATCGGAGAAACAACACAAAACTACCGATCACAGCAGAAGATCCGCTAGAATTGTCCTCCAGACAGCAACTGAATTCGTCCTAGCTGACTAGCTAGTGTCGAAAATTCTGCCGCTGTCGGGACTGGAACCTAGAACCTCCCGGTGAGAGGCACTGCAGTGACATCAGGTTTATACACTGGAGGGAGCATGGGCGTGAACGCGGGAGGAAAGCTGGAGGCTGCGTTGGGTGGGCGCTTTGTAGAGAGCGCTGGAGGATGCCGGGGCGCGGGGACGAGGGGGCGCGTTTGCGTAAATGAGCGCAGAGAGCGCGGAAGGGGGTGCGGACCGGAGAGGCGGGTGGGAGCGGGGGCAGATGCGCCGGCGGGTCCGAGGGAGTCCAGAATTAGGGAGTATGGACCATTGGAGAGAGAGAGAGAGAGTCAGAGAGTGAGAGAGAGAGCATATGTGTGTGTAATAGAAAAAGGCTGCAGAAACGATCACTAACGCCCTCAGGAGCAGACCAGGAAAGTCGGAGGCAGAGACCTCAGAGAGCCGGACATGCATCAGCGTGCGGGGTAGATTCGGGGAGAAGAGGTTAGCTGTGGGAAGAGAGCACAGAGCTGAGGCCGGGACACGAATGCGAGCAGGGGTGAGGCCGCATACATAGGTGAGCGTCCCGACACCCCGAGTGCAGGATGGAGTGGAGGGTTGAATGATTTTCGCGAGCCACGGCGCTTCGAGAATGTCGGCGGGAGTGAGACAGGGGAGGGGGACGGTGGGGGGTGGTTGAGGGAGCGGGGGCGTCGTGTCGCCTGCCGCCTCGCGCCGGGAAGGAGGCAATTTCCTTATTACTCCGCCAGCGCTGATGGCGTTAACATGCAGTTTGACGGCGCCGCTCTCCCGCTCCTCCCTTAGGTCGTGCAGCCAGTCAATACCTCCCGGTCTCCATGCCGCTTCCTCCCTCATCTGCGCGCGGGGAAGATCAATACGATTTCTAAGACGTTAATACACAAGTGCGAGAAAACATTTGTTAAAATATAGGTTAACTAGCGTACCCGTGCGAGAACTCTCGCATGCTATACCCCACCCTCTTCCTTATTTTTCTATTTTCATATTAAGCCTGTAATATATATTTTTCTTCAAGAACCTCTTATCCTCCGTCACTTGTCCTATACGTCACCTTGGAATCTATAACAATACAATACACCCTTGTCAATACAAACTATTCGTATATAACTTTATTGTCGATCAAAGAACCCGTTTAATTCAACCGCACAGAATAATCAAGTAATTAGTAACTTCACATAAGGTTGCAGATTCTACAGGCTCTGAACAGGTGGGGTGGAATCGAGAAGCGTCGAACCAGCAAAAATGTAATAGAATGGGCAAGATCTCAACCTTTAGACTACGATGTGATGAATATTTCATTGAGGCCTTTGGCGACATTATTTTAGTTTTTAAGGCCCTAGAACACTTTGTTTAGGAGTTATTTAACGATATAGATAGCATAACTCCTTACGAGTGTTGCGGGTTGCATTTTACATGAATATTTAGTTGCGTATATTTTAAAACAAATCCTTCATATTTTTAAAGCCAAAGTGCAATTTTCCACGTCTCCGTGAAATCCTCTTTCTTTAGCGACCTCATTTATAAAGATTGGTTGCGTGTGAGAGTCGCAAAGGAAAGGTGAAATAATATAGGAGACGATGTGGTTGTGAGTACTGAAACAGTTTTCAGCCTATCCGAAACTCGTCATTATTCTTAATCCTAAAAACAAACATTACTCTGTTGCTCCACTCCGGACAGTCAGCTGACTGGAACCGCCTGTTTTTGTGCCGAATTCATAGGGAATTTTATGACAATACCAAATCCTACCTGCATATGGTTATGTTCACACAAATAATTTCTGTATGTTTTTGGAAAGAAATTATTTATTTTAGGGTGTGAGTACGTATGCGAAACCCTTCCTACACAGAAAACGAATGCTTATCCTCCAGTGTTTTGGAACTGTACATGTAATTTACCCTTCTCTTGCTCCCAATAAAAAATATCAAATTTTTCAAAATTAGGTGTTGCTGTCGCCAGTGTCTGTGCAACCTTCTTTATTTATCATCAAAATTGCTCATTCTCGTTACCGCCTCTCCTGGCTAATACAAAATATATTTTAAAACACAACACAGAAACACATTTATTTTACCCTTAAAATAAATAATATTTACACTGAAAACATTTACACATAACAATTACGGAATTCATTCATACGTGCATTATTTTCCCCTATTAATGGCCATAAACTTTGAAACTTTAAATATTTTCCCCACTACATTTCCTGGCCTTCTTATAATGTCGAGGTAATTAGAAAAGTTTGAAATAGTCACTTTTCTTGTCGTTGACCTTATCACTAGCTGCATTAAACACATCCGCTCACACGTCGCCGACTTCCCAAATTACTATTTCCATTTTATGTTCGTACTGCTATTCCAATCTCCATTCATTATAACACCTCCAACCATACGTCATGTATCAAGTCTGCAGGCAATCCCTCTCACGTTTTCCTTGTCTTCACATAAGTTCCAGAAAAACAAATGACGTCTTTTTTTGGTGTGTGTCACTTACTTACTATTCATATAAATACGTTTTTCCATCTAAATTTCTTTCACACCTGATTACATTCCCTTTGCAAATTAATTACATATTTATTCTGGTGATTCGTTTACGTTTAAAGTCTTTTGAAGGTTTGTTTATTTAATTCGTCATTATTACTTACAAACGTTCTCGACACGTAGTGTTCACTTGTCTTGCGAAAAAACGTTATGATTTCTTTTGAATTTCTTGGGAAAGTTTAGCATATATGTATATATTGTCAGTCAATAATCAATCTTCATTTTTTACTCCGGTCTTATTGTATTTTAAGAATTCGTTAGCTCCGGCGTAATATGTAAATAATACTACTACGCTCCCGAGCCCGTCACTTGTCTTTGTAAACATGTCGCATTTCGTCCTTATTAAAATTTATTGAATTATTGTCTTTGACGAGTCCGTCTGCACCATCGCAGTTTACTTGGAATGAAGGATCAAAAGTTGATGTAGGTAGTGAAGGTCGATTCCTAATATACGATGCTTTAGTAGGGAAATTTGAATGTCTCTTGAAATTATTGAGTTTTGAACAATGAAAAATTTAATGCCTCAATCACTTTGTTTTCTTGGTGAATTTCGTTTACAGGTGAGGGCTGGATACACATTGAATTTAGCGCTACGCGAATAAGATATAGATTCCTCTCCACAACTCGCACACATAAATATCATTTTAAAATGTTTGTTTCAGCACTTGTTAGAATTATAAGTGAACTGTATTATTAGGATCATATTAAAAAGCGCTAAGTTAGCATCGTGTGATAACTCAATAGGATATCGCAAACCAGAGAATGGTTTCCGAAATATGATAACTCAATGGTAATTGGTCGGAATCTGGTTTGCGATATCCTTCGTGCATTGTTCACACACATATTCATAGACAAATATCGTTTATTCACTTGCACAGGCAGTTGTAGAATAGAGCAGGCTTGCACAAGGGCCCCAGTAACGCGCCCCACGACGGCCATGGCAGCCCTTCCGCGCCCCACCGCCTTCTAGTGAGAGACTTTCACTTTCGGGGCAACTGACCGCTGCCCGAGCACCCGGTGGAAGGAAAGCTCTGCGGCTCTTAAGACGGAAATGTGTTGAATTATGTTGAACGAAACTTGAAATAACAGCTGTAGTTTCTGGAGAAGGGAAGTTTTGTATACTATTATTTCAGAATAAATTTCTCGACAACTTCCATACATTTTACGGTCAATCTTCACTGTTGCAACTGATTTTGAAAATATTTGTAATATAAATTACAAGGACAGAAAATTTCAGCATTTATCATTGTTAATGATAATACACACTTCATAAATTTATTTCAGAAATATCTGATTGTAATACATTTGACCATAGTTTTTTAAATGTTTATTTTACTTTTTGCTATTACTTTTTCTTCGACACCATCTTCTGACATAGGAGAAACGTTGCTCGTTTCTCTCCGTGAATAAAAATTCGTGCTCGCACTTACCATTGAACCGACGTTTCTGTTCAGTAAAGCGAAGAGACAGCTCGGCCGTCGGGGATTATGCCAACTTTCCTGGTTCTCGTAGGGGTTCGTGTGGCGCGGAGCGCGGGCTTCCCAGCGCCCCAAGAAGGGACTCAAATGGGGAGCTTGTGCACCTCTGGAATAGAGGATCGAAAGTTGATGGATGTTGAAGGTCGATTCCCAATATCAAACGATGCTTTGGTAGGGAAATTTGAATGTTTCTTGACATTATTGAGTTTTGAACAATGAAAAATTTAATGCCTCACACGCAACTATGGTTTGAAGAACTCTGTAGACTTGTGGCCTTGTAGAATGAGTCCGCGCAAGAGATAGCCAACGGTTGATTATGACGTCCACGCGAGGCAGGCTAGATGTCCTTGTAGCAGACTTAATGCATGCACTCACACGCATTAAGTGAGTCTGACAATAACACTTATAGGTCATTTTGTTAGACACTTATAGGTCATATTGTCACTTATAGGTCATTCTTTTACCTTTTCCGGTCATTTTTAATGCTTTTTTGCTGATTTCATCGATTTTATTATCATTTTAGTGGTAGTTGCTTCAAATAATATTTATCATATGCAACAAATCTTCTCCACCAGATTTCTGAATATCCTATTCTATTTCTTCGCTCAGAAATTACAATGTCAGCTGTTGAGAGTATGCAAGGTTCTTTTGATTCTTGTCAGCGCCATTGTCGGTTTGGCTGATTTCGCGATAACTAAAGACAGAGATTTTCTGGAAAAGAACAGCCGAAATCGAAACTTTGAAAGCTGAGTTCACTTGAACGAATAGAAAAAGGCTCCATTACGTCACTAGCGTATCAAACGACTTGAGTTGTTCATCCGACCTAGTTTTGATCACATTTTTACTTGCTTGTTAAGGAGTAGAGAGAGAGAGAGAGAGAGAGTAATGCTGCCCAGAAAAACGGCGAATTATCGGCAGAAAAACTCTTATTACAGGGCCACGGTAACAAGAAAAGTCTGCTTGACCGTTTGTGAACAACGCTAGTGGCTACACCGTTCAGCCGATTGTCTCCAAACTCGATATTCCCAAACGATTTGGCTGATATCGCGGCCACTTGAATTTGAAACTGATATTTTAATTTCGGGGGGTACTTTACATGCAGGGCCTGGGACATTTTCCAAATTTTCAAAAAAATAACTCCATCGAGTTTGATTAAATGTTGTTGTTGGATAGTTTGAAGGACGTTAAAAAAATGGAGCGGGTCTAATGTTCGTTGAAAACCCCGATTTTTTGCAAAATGTTCAACATTTTTGTGGAGTCTTTCTACAACTAAAATATTAAAGATAGAGATTTCTTCCCTTAAAGATATCTGTTCCTTGAAGATAGATTTTGAAGTAAGGTATACTGTTTTGAACGAATGACGTCACTCGGCGGCTGGATTGCGCCATGTTATCAAATGGTAGCGGGCACAACGAACGCTCGCCGGAAGTTATCGGCGTTTTCAGCCGTCAACGCCGGCCAGCTGCCGGAACTCCTGAGAGTTTCGGCGCGCTGGCTGCACTCGCTGCTTCTCACTCGAGTCGTGGCTTTGGAGCGTTTGTTCGTAAGATTCAAAATGGATACAGAATATTTTTGATTTTGAAGACATTTGTGAGTTTCGCTGTGTGGGATAAAGACACGCGAAGAAATGTGGAAAAGTAATGGAAAAAAATGTCTGCGTATATGAACAAGTAACCATATTCTACATAACCTCAAATATATTACTTTGAGTAAAAGTTACATTGAATGAAAGATAAATCAATCAAATCAATACAAAATAAACGAAAATAGTTTTGCGAAGCATTTATTAATTTAAGTGAGTACACAGTTAGGTGATTATACACGAATTTAAGAAAAATATCTACCATCATTGACACATTGCGTGGTCGTTCTGGAGATTGCCTGAGGTAACGTGAATCCAATTAAACTGCTTTATTAGGAGGGCTATGAAGTATTAATCAATAATAATGTTTTGTAAAACACACATGCACTTTATAATTCTCTTCAGTTAACATCATATATTCTTTATCTTAATATTCACTATTTTGAATACAAGGTTCCAAAACTTCATTCCATAGCACTTTTTTCTTTGGTTACATATTTACTACATTACATATATTACATACTTTATTTATTTTTTCTATCAATGCTAATAATTTCGATAAATGAATGGTCTGCACCCCGCACACACGCGTGGAAGTGGACACGCGTGGAAGGAACTACTTGGATGAACCGCTAGATCTCGACACTGTCGAATCGGCGTCCTATGTGTCCGCCCTTGCTGGTCGAGGAGCGCTGCTTATCAGTCGGCGTCGGCGTTCCGGCGTTTTACGTGTTTGTACCCTTACACCTACTACACTTAGAATTTAGTTTATTGAGTGGGACGCTACGGACTTGGTATTTTCTTTTCTGGCTAGTTGGTCTACCCCACCTATGTTTAACGTTGTTTAACGTTGTACGATTTGGATTGTAGTATTTAGTCAAGCAGAACGCTCAATAAACTCTTGTATTCAATACGCCAGTCTTCCTGTTGTTTTGATACATTTCAATTTCCTGCTGCATAGCCTGAAGAGCTTTTTCCGCGCTTTCATCAGAAGCACTTCCACGAGGAAGGCTGCCGTGGCGGCGCCCAGCCCGGCGGCCAGCACGTTGGCTGCGCCCGCCATTTGCTGCAGGCGGAGGGGGCGGGGCGGCTTGGCGGGCGCAGAGGGGCCCTCGACGGCGATCACTCCGTTGGCGGCCATGCGGTGGCGCTGCGCTCGCTCCCACTGCTCGTACAGCCCCGCCTCCACCACGCGCCCCACCAGGGCGTTGAACAGAGGGAACAGCGGGGAGTTTTTGCGTAGCACGAAAGCCGTGAGTCCTGGAGGATTCACGCACTCCTGGACGCTGTGAAGGATCCTCTCGCCCTCAACAGTGAATTCCTTACTGCTAGACAAGTAAGAGTAAAATTTACTGTTCAACTGAAAGCCAAAGTTTTCTCCACGAGCAATCCTGCGCATAAAAGTCGTCATGTTGCGGGGATCAACCATGACCATTTTCTTACGGATGTCTTTCAGCGCTTGCGAGGTGTACGGGCTTTCGAACATACTTGTTATGATGGTTAACACGTACACACCATCGAGTACCCGTGCGACGTCTTCCAATGTGTTCAGGTCGGCTAGATGCGGAGGCGTCGTCAGAAAACCCAGTAACTTGCCCTGGTACGCGTTGCTGAGCACCAGCGAGAACAGCAGCAGCGCTCCGAGCAGGATGCGTTGAGGCGGAGAAGCTCCGACGCGGCTGCAGGCGCCAGAGCAGCTCACGTGGGCCACGTCCAGCGCGGCGCGGGCGAGCGTCGCCCATCCGCCGCTGCGGGGCGCTCCGCTGCGCGGGAAGAGGCGCACGGCGAAGCAGGCCAAGATGGCGGCGGACAGCGAGCTCAAAATGGACGCCCAAGCAAGCGGCGTGAACGGGAGGAGCAATACTTGCGAGAACGGCACATTGGGCGCGCGACGAACAATGATACAGAATGGACTCGCCTGGACGGGAACGGTGAAGTCCCCAATTTGATACCTGTCGAGGGTGTAGAATCTTACGTTGGCTGTTATGTCCACTGTACCGCTTTCAATGAGACCTATTTCTCCATTGAATGTTCCGTTGATTTTTCTTCCATATACAGCCGGGGAAGGTTGGACAAGCTTCAACCGCACTCCTGTTTTTTCTTCAAACACATTAAACATGTGAAGACCAGGGCCGTCAAATATTCTTTTTCCATTTTTATTATCCCAAAAGTAGCTTAAGTGAGTATCGAAATGTGATCTACTATAATCACTGTTATGTGAAAAAACATTATTTTTTTTCCTTTGGTACTTCCCAATATTTTCATTATGCATATCACCCAGCAGTACAGTATGTTTTGTTAGAGATAACTGATTCCTGAGAAGTATACTAAGCAATATCCATATAATCATAAAAACAGCATTAATAAATTCCATTGTTAAAAACGCTTGGTAACTGTGTAAAAACTCGTTGAAAATATGTATGTCTCAATACTAACCTCACTAATGTATCCCGCAATATAAACCGAAATTTAACTCGTCCTTGCAATCAATATACGTTTCCAGCGTTTTAAGCATGACATGTTTATGCTCTCACAAGGTTTTTTTTACTGTCTCGCCTTTTTCTAAAAGTGTTTCAATTTTATGTATGCACGATTGATATTGACCACAAACGGCAACATTCATTTCAAGGAACATATCACTCAACTCATAAACAAACGATTATGATGATGATGATTATTATAACAATAATAATAATAACAATAATAATAATAATAATAATAATAATAACAACAACAACTAGTGGGGCTACAGAATGACACGGACTTTCCCGTATTACTTTTCTATTTACTTTGGTCTGGGCTAACTATTTGCAATTGCCACATACTCGTGCCAGTAGCAATCTATCGCCGCCCATAGTACATTTTTATATTTTCTTAATTTTCCTGGTAGACCAGAAATATTAATTTTAAAATATTAAAGAACAGTCAAACTTAGTCCAAAATGGCAATTTACTTTGAAAAATTTTAAACCAATTTTAAGAAAATTGCGTTCAAGCGATACTAAATATGCGAAATTAGAAGCACTTTTTAACAGAAACTTTTGAGTTTTCAAAAAAATTCATTTGAAGTCTTTTGAAGCACTTACATTCACAAATATAATAATGTTTACAAATTGCTGGTAATGTTCATATTAAAGATGTGAAAAAACCTTTTAAAAAATTACATTTGTGTAATTTTTAAAAAAAGAAAAAACTCAAAATGAACTTTAAGTCATATTAAAGAGTGTAATTAGCACTATCCGTTCGAAAAGTTAGGAGAAAAAATTAGAGCTATTTATGAGAAAATGGCGTTCGAGCGTTTCTGAAAATGCGAAATTTTGAGCTAGTTTTCCCAGAAAATGGTTGAGTTCTCGAGAAACTTTACTTGAAATTATTTAAAGCACATGTACTCATTAATATAATAATGTCAACAAATCGCCGCTAATGTAAATATTAAACATGTGAAAGATAAGTAAAAAAATACATTTTTGCAATTTTTGAAAAAACAAAAGAATAGAGATCCATGTCGTTTCTGTCATCTCCTAAAGTATATTAGGCACTATCTCTATCAAAAGTATAAAGAAAAAAATTTTAACGGTTTTTGAGAAAAACTGGTTCTTGTAATTTTTTTGAAAATTGCACTTATTGCATGCAATATTACGCGAAAACAACTAAACTTTTCAAAAAAACTTTATCAATGGTGAATATCAATTTCGGAGAAAATCGAGAAAATCGGTTTAGTCGCTAGCGTTATTCACAGACCGACAGACGGACGGACGGGCGGACAGACAGATGGACAGACGTTTCTCATTCAATTGGTTTTTCGGTATCAAGTACCCACAAAATTGGGATTTTGTCTGCACCACATCTTAGGAGATTTTTTTCCTAATTTATCAACTGGATTTATCCACTTTTTCATTACCAGGTCCCTGTAATAAGAGTTTTGCTGCCGAAAATCCGCCGTTTTTTCGCGCAGCATTACGTAACTTCCCCTATACTATACGTATAGTATACGGAAAAGTAAAAATTTGAAGATATTTTTGAGAAAATTTTGAAAATGTCCGGGGAGCTTCATGTAAAATACCCCTAAATTTTGAAGAAACTTTTTCAAAGTCTAGGCACCTTGAGTGGGATCGACCGGGGAATATTCATTTTGGAAGAAATCGTACGTATGGTTTAGGTGCTAGTGTTGTCCATACAAAGTTTTTCTTTAAACTTTTAGTAGGGACTAGTAGGGACCTAATGTACTCTATGAGATGACACAAACGTCACATTTGCTCTATTCTTTTGTTTTTTGAAAAATTACAAAAATATATTTTTGTGACTTGTATATCACGTCGTTAATATTTACATTAGTGGCGATTTGTTCACATTATTAAATTTATTATTATAACGTTATACACATTATTATTAATATGTCATACAAGGTTTCTCGAGAACTCAATCATTTTCTGTGAAATCTATCTTAAAATTCCACATTTTCAGAAACGTTCAAACGTCATTTTCTCAAAAATGGCTCCAAATATTTTCTTCAAACTTTTCGAACGGATATTGCTAATTACATTCATTAATATGATGTAAAGTTCAATTAGGAATTTCTTTTTGTTTTTGCAAAAAATTACACAAATTTATTTTTTTTAAATATCTCTTACACCTTTATTATGCATATTACCAGCCACTGGTAAACACTGTTGTATTTTGTGAGTTAATGTGCTTCAAATGACTTCAAATGAAGTTTTTCGAAATCTCAAAAATTTTCTGTGAAAAAGAGCTTCAAATTTCGCATTTTTAGTGGTTCTTAAACGTCATATTCTGAAAAGCGGCTAAAATTTTTCAAAGAAAATTGCCATTAAGGTCGAGGTTCTAGTGTTCTTTAATATTCTAAAATTAATATTTCCTTTCTACAACTAGGAAAGCGAAAAATTAAGAAAATGTCAAAAGCAGCGATAGATGGCAGCTAGCAAGAGTATGTGGCAAGTATGAATAGGTATCCGAGACCCAAGGAAATAGAATAATACGGGAAAGTCTGTGCCATTCTGTAGCACTACTAGTTCCTTTTTCGCTACGGTGAATTTTTGGCAGAATAACAGGGCCCTGGAAACGAAAAAGTGGATAAATCCAGTTGGTAAATTAAAAAAAAAGAACTCGAACACATGGTGGAGCCGTATTCCTTGATTATTGGGTCCTTGATGCGGAAAAATCGAATGAGGCAAAACGTCAGTCCGTTTGTCTGCGAACAACGTTAGCGGACGCTAGCCACTTTTCTTCAAATTTGATATTCCTCAATCGATTTAGCTTACTACACTATCCCTTAAATTTAAACCAATACTTTAATTTTAAGCCCCTGGGCACTGAAAATTTTCAAAAAAATGGCTTATTAAGATATTTAATCTTTTATTTAGGAACTTGTTCATATTCAAAGAACATTATTAAAAATATTTTGAATGTTACTTTGTCAATTTTTACATTCACATAGTGTTCATTCATCTGTTCACTGTCTTTTATGACTTAATAAATTTAAATTTATTGCATTATAGACAGATAATCCTAAGCAAAAAAAATAATTTTGTTATTAACAACTGCAATGTTAATAACATTCAGAAAAGTGTTAGTATTATAATACACCTTCAATTTTTTAAAGTTTGTGTTTATTTTTTATTGTATCTCCCATACCAAACTTTAAAAACTACTTAAAAATTTGTTTCTTGGCTGTGACGAGCCGCGTCACAGTCGGTCCACCTGAAGTTTCGGCCTTCATGTTGTGGCCGTCTTCAGAGCTGTACTGCTCAGATAAAGCAGCAGTAGCTGAGAAGGCCTCAGGATGACCGCAACGTCAGCTCGATCGACTGTGACGCGGCTTGTCCCGAACACCCAAGTACCTAATTTCAAGTAATTTTTTCACGAAGTCTACAAATACATTTACTTAAAACTTGTTCATGGCTGCTGTTTGGAATGAAACCGGGTTATTTTCTACCCAGCTGTTATTCGTTTCGTTTTGGAAAGTCTAAGACAAATCTTATACACCCAATTCAGAGTTTGCCATGCTGCTGGCCGAATACAAGCCCAAGAGATGGGGATTTGGGTAGAAATAGTAATGCAGTTGCATTTCCCCAAGTTTCACAGAGTTTTCTCTGTGATTTCAAGTCTATTATTAATAATAATATCAACAAAAACAATAACAACAATACTCTCGAAGTTCCAAACACATGTTCCAAGTGGTACGAACACTCACCAAACTTTCTCGCTGCTTACGTCGATCTTTTCCTCCAGACGTCAACTGATAAAATGGTCGAATCTTCTAGTTCCCGCGAAATTCGTTTGAAAGGGTTCAAAAATGTGTTATTGGCTGTTTCCGCAAAGACGTGGAATTTTTGTAGATTGCTCTTCGTGCAGTGTCCCCTATCCGTCTCGTGTTGGAGCGAAGCAGATGGTAATGGCGCGTATTCAAAAAAAAAAATCTGGCGACATGATGTCATCGCCTAGACGAGCAGTGACAGTGCAAACGATTTAGAATAGCTCCATTTTTTTACGATGGCGGTGCCAGTGTGAAGTTGGCACCAACATAATTCAAACTGCTGTATCTTGTCAGTGGTTTAGGTACAAACGAATTTTATTGTGGAATAAATGGGTACAAACGAGGTACAAAGGGATGATAATGGTTTAAGTGGTTTTCGCAATGATGGCGGTGCCAACTTCACGGTAATTCCGCGAGCTCGTCTGCCCATCGTACTTTGCCTCGCCAAGTTGCAACCTTCGCGTCCCGTCCTGTCCCCTCGCCCATCCCCACCCTTCCCCTTCTCTCCTGGTCCCAGACCACTCCTACGCCCCGCCTCGTCCTGCCCCGTCCCATCCCGTCTACTCCCGTTCTGCCTCCACACCCCTCACCAGTCTTCTCATTTCTCCACGTCCCACCCCACCCCGCTCCACTCACCCCATTCTGCTCCCTTGCCCCTTCCCGCCCTTCTCATCCCACCCCGTTTCACCCCACCCCGCTCCGTCCCGTCCCATCCTGCTCCCTTGCCCCTCCCGCGCCCTTCCTATCCCACCAGGTCCCACCTCACCCTGCTCCGCCCCGTCCCATCCTGCTCCCTTGCCCCTCCCCGCCCTACCGATCTCTCCACGTCGTACCCCACCCTGGTTTGCCCCGTTCCATCCTGCCCCTTCCCCTCGCCCTTTCCATCTTTCCACGTCCCACCCTACCCCGTTCCACCCAGTTCCATCCTACCCCCTTGCCCTTCCCCGCCATTCCCATCCCTCCTCGTCTCACCCCACCCCGCACCGCCTCGTCCCAGCTACAACCCTCCCCGTTCCGTCCTTCCCTACCCCGCTCCGATCTGCATTGCTCGGTATCACCACGCACCGACCCCATCCGCTCCGGCCGCGTATCGCAACCCTGCCGCCGCGCCGTCGTGCTTCCGCTGCGCCCTTCCGCACATCGTCCCGATCAGCCCGCCCTTCCCCGCCCCGCCCCACCCCGCCCCGCCCCGCCCCACCCCGCCCCGCCCCATCCCGGGCCGCTCCGACCCCTCCCGCCCGAAAACCGACGCGCCCCGCCTCGCCTTTTTCCCCTTATCCCGGCGCGGGGCGGGGCGGGGCGGGGCGGGGCGGGGCGGGGCGGGGCGGGGCGGGGAGGGGCGGGGCGGGGCGCGTTCATCGCCGGCCCGAGGGGGCGTAACGACGTTAGAGCGATCAGGTGCGAACTTCTGCCACCGGCGGCCTCCTCAAAGCAGCGCCGCCCCGCCCCGCCCCCCGCGCGCCGGCCAACGCAATCGCGCCCCGCAGGGGCCTTGGCCTTCTCAAAGGCCCCGGCGTGAGGCGAGACAAAAGAACGGCGCGCCGCGGCGGCGATTGCCCGCCCGCCGCCGGCCCAGCCGCCCCAGCCCGCTCCAACGCTCTGATTAAAAAAGACGCGCCGGGCGGCCAGACGCCGAGGAAGGGAAAGCGAGGTGTTGCCTTGCACTCCTCCGCTCGAACTCGGTTTTCAGCACCTCAAACTTTCAAAGTCTGTATTGTGACCAGTGATCTCAACATTATAGCTGGATGCACAACTGCAATGGCTTGAAGAACTGAAAATCATGACGATCGTTTTCCGTTGGGTTGGCTGCGATGAACGTCTACCTACAAACTTTCTTACGAGTTCAATGCGTCTTGTGCCTATTATTCGGTTGTGAAGAACGCAAACAAACTGTAAACTACATGTGAATGCTACTTTAATTGCTACAAAAATAGATGAGATATTATTTGGTTGTCATTACTTCAATAATATTTGTTTAGGTCTCCGGCGACTATTATTTGCTATCTAACGAAATTATTAAACATACAGTACTCAAACCAAGAACATGCCCTTGCGTAATGTTAAAAAAAGTCTCCATGAAATGAAATACTGAATTTTGTTTAAGTATTGTAGATAAATTACTATTTCAAAGTATTAAGTATTGGTTACTTCTAACTTTTTATTAAGTTTTAGTGAAAATAAAAGAGAATAAATGTTTAAAATTGGAATGAAAAGCTAATTTCTGCTATTTGATTCTGAGATAACCAGGACAGAAAAGACGTTCATCGTCATGGCTGACCGTCACGATTTCTGAGTACAGAGTGTTGCCTCCAGTCTTCACTAGAGCTCACTGATTGTGACATACAAAACATGGCGGGTTAGATAATTGACAGCGAACGTCAAGAAATAGACGTAGAGCTTGAACATACGCGGTTGTTTTGGCGTTACTATGGTGTGCGCTTAGCTTGTGTATAACAATGGAGCGGACACTGGGTGCCGAAAATACCTGATCGTGTGGCAAGAATTAATTTGTCATATATTAGATGCCGTATTAGTGCCACAAATTAAGTGAGGGAATGTTGAATAGTAGTTCTATCACATCTCACTTTCAATCTTGTGATATCCTTAAAGGCTTGTGAAATCCTTAAACATTATCTGGCTACAGTACAAGGGAAATATATTTATCTTCATAGAAAGACAAGGAAATTATGGGAATATGAGGAAAGGATATAAAAATAAAGAAGACTTTGCAAGTGTCGAACTGGGAGAAATAGGAAACAAAGAAAATGAATTAGAGAAAGTTTTAGAACAATAATGTTTATCAATGAGATATTTTTAGTATTATTTTTCCATTACACGTTTGTTTCAGAATTTATAATGGCATGACATGAGTTTCTTCTAAAATTCTTCAAAAGATTCTTCTCTGAATTATTCGATGACAGATTCTCCTGAATCTGTAAAGAAATATAAGTCAGATATTAATAAAACACAGAACAGCATTACAAAATGCCTTTTGGACAATTAAATACCATCAGTATTTGTTAATATTTCTAGGAAAATGAGATTCACGAGGGTCTAGACAGGCAGCCGAATCGTCTTAGAATGCAACGCCTCCCCTCGTGACAAATAGAACCATCTTGTATAAGTTTAGACCTCTACAAGTTTCATTATATTCGCAACTTGTTGAATGCATGACTTTCGTTCAGACTTACTGGGATTTTCAAATTGTGGTATTATGTGATTATATTTGTTATATAGAATTATTGACAAGATGTATTATGTACGAGGTTTAAAATGTGACATAAAATTTGACATGTAATTATTATTTCATGAAATGAATACGAGACTCAAATATTTAACTGTTTATTGCCTGAAGATGGAGATAAGAAGTCTGAACCGTCGCAAAGAAACTTGATCCAGCGTTCAAAATTCTTATAAGTATAAGTGTGTTGTGATATAATAAATATAGTTGTATTTAAAAATATCGAGGCTTGAATGTTGATTAAATGTATGCATCGACAACTAGAATAGAATAAAACAAAAAAACAAATAGGACAGAGATCCCTTCCGCTGGTTCCCAATACAATAGAAAGTATGAACGCCGGATCGTGAAACCCGATTAACTCCCTCTGCTAGTTCCATTGACACCAGTTCTAATATCTAAAATCAAAATTTTAAAAAAACAACAAAAAACAGGCTGATAGAACAGTGAAAACAGCTGCACTGACGCCAGTGCCTCTGACCGACGTTCAGGCATTGTGTTTTGCATGATTCGTTAAAATAGAGACATCTCTCTAAACCGTTATATCATTTCATAGAATGTATTCATTTGGGAGCATTAAAAAAATAAGTGAAATCGTAAGATGATTATCCGTTGAACTTTTGCTGTTGCATTTTTCTATGAACGATCAAATATTTGACCAAATGCAAGATTTTTCTAGATATCATATTTTGTTAAATTACCAGGCAGTCGAAATGAAACATAATACAATGTAGCACACTAAAGTTAATATTTAATTCAAATATTTCTCCCGATAAGTAAGTATATTACGTTTGTTCAAAAATTATATTTTCATTCCACGCATGGTTTTCCTCACACTTTATCATGTAAGATTTACATAATGCAATTAATATAAACATTGTTTTATTGTCTAAGTCCATATTTTAGAATTTCTAGGTCATAAACCAACATTTTTAAAAGTGCATTTAAAAAAATTATTGTTCATAAAAATCCTCTCCATAATGATAACACAAGACGGATACTAATCAGAATAAATGACTTTTTACTTTCCCGTATACGTACGTATATACGAAACAATATACGTAGTATGGGAATGATATGTAATGCTGCGGAAAATCGATTTCCAGATTTCAACGGAAATACACGTAATGGGGTCCCCTGATACCGAAAAAGTGGGTATTTTCAAAACGTTCGTCCGTCCGTTCCTCTGTCTCTCTGACCGTCTGTGAACAACACTAGCGCGTAAACCATTAATGCGACTGCTTCGAAAATGAATATTCCCCGGTCGCTCTGCGTTCACTCGTGGCGACTCAATTTTGAAAATTATCTTCAAAATTTGAGGCTACTTTACATGAAGCCCCCCGGACATTTTCAAAATTTTCTCAAAAACAGCTCCAAATTTTTTCTTTAAATTTCTTGTGAGAATAGAGAAAAATACACTTATTAAGGTGGCGTAGGTCCCATTTTTACGGTTAACTCTGAATTTTCGAAAATTGCCAAACTTTTTCGGCGTCTTCCTAGAACTACAAAATTGAAGATAGAGATTTTTCCTTCAAATAACATTTGTTGTCAAAAGTGAGTACTTTCATTAAGGTCATGTACAACGTTTGAAAATTTTACTAGATTTTGCACAATATTGCACGCTATATTCGAAATTTTAAAAAATTACAAAAACCATATTTTCTCAAAAATCGACTCCAAATTTTTCTTTAATTTTTTGGTAAAGATAGTGCTAAATGTGCTCTATGAGATGACATTAACGTTATATTTCTCTTTTCTTTTGCTTTTTTAAAAATTGCAAAAATGTCGTTTTTTGACATGTCTCTCACGTCGTTAATATTTACATTAGCGGCGATTTGTTCACATTATTATATTATTGAGTACATGTGCTTTAAATAATGTCGATTAAAGTTTCTCGAAAGTTGAGTAGTTTGCTATGAAAAGTAGCTAAAAATTGTGCATTTTCAGAAACGCTCAAATGCCATTTTCTCCAAATTGTTTTCAAATTTTTTGTTCAAACTTTTCGAACGGATAATGCTAATTGCACTCTTTAGTATAGCATATAGTTAATTTTTTTTTCAAAATTTTTTTCGAAGTTCTCTTATATGGTTAAAATGCACATTTCAAGCAATTTGTAAATTCTATTGATATTGTGAGTGTAAGTGCTTCAAATAACTTCAAATGTAGGTTTTCGAAAACGCAAAACTTTTCTGTAATAAAGAGCTTCAAATTTCGCATTTACAGTAGCGCTTAAACACCAATTTCTTGAAACGGCTCCAAATTTTTCAACAAAAATAGCACATTTAGGGAAAGGTTGAATTGTTTTTTGATATTCTCAAAATAAAAGTTTTGTTCTACAATTGGAAAACCGAAAACGTAAGAAAATGTCGAAACAATGTAGTTTGGGCAGCAATAGACGGCAGCTGTCAAGAGTATTAGCAAGTCCGAATAGCTAGCCGAGACCAAAAGAAACAGAAAACTAAAATGGAAACCTCTGTGCCATTCTGTAGCACCACAAGTTCTTAATGTAATATAAGTCCAGACTAGAAATCTTAAGAATAAATTGAAAGATTAACATAGACAATGAAATATAGATGATTTTAAATGCATATTGAAGAGCATATTTTAGACTTCCTAGGTTCTAAACCAACATTTTTACAATTATTTCAAGGACTTTATGTTGGAAAAATCCTCTCCATAATATTAACATAAGACGGATACTAAACACAACAAACGACTTTTTCTTAATGTAATATCAGTTCCGGCTGAACATCTTCAGAATAACCTCGAACACAAGAAACGCCGTCCGCTATGTTCGTTAAGATATTTTATTTACTTCAGTGATATATAAGAGTATGTTGTGAGACAGAACGTCCGTTACTCGCAATGAGATTTAATCACAAAGTTGACTATTGTACGAGTCCAGTCTCTGGATTGGAATGGCGATTGATGTGAAATTATTTTATATTAAATTTCTAAAAGAAATAGCGTACATCTAATGTGACTAAACGAAGGTGAGATGAAACTGTAACAATACTCCCTAACAATTTTTTCTAGATCTCCGCCTGATTAATCCCGATTGCTTTTCTAAATGTTCTTTTAACAAAATCTCTCCGAACGAATATTCTGAAATAAGCAGAATCAAGAAAGGAACATATGCATACCTGAATTTGTTGAACTGCGATGTCTCTGCTAGTCAATTGCGGCTCGTTGTCCCTCAGCCAAGCCGTCAGAAAAACTGCCTGCTGCGACCCATGTTGTTGTACGAATTATACCTCGGTTTACGAGCGGGTCCCTGCTGATCCGGAGAGACCTGAGGTTCGGAGGGCGGTTGCCCCACGGGAGCGTCTCCCTGCTGCTCAAGGGCGGGAGGGTTAAAGGGCTCGGGGTTGTAGGGATCCTGTTGGGGAGGAGCGACTGCCGGCTGACTAAGGGCGTCCACGGGGTTGTAGGGCTGTTGGTCTAGGGCAGGAGCGGCTTCCTCCTGGGCAGGAGGGGCTACGGGGCTAGGGGCCTCTTGAAGTAGGGAGGGTGGGATCTCGTGCCCGCAGGTAGGGCACACTACCTTGTTGCGATAGAGTGGGGATATGTTCCAACCAGTGGCCTCAGGGTCGACGGGAGGAGGAAAGCGAGGGGGCGGGTTTTGGTGAAATTGAGGTCTATTCATGAAATAGTCTGGTGATGGCCTGATGATGGGACGTTGTTGCCATTGGAAAGTTTCCCGCTGGTACTGAGCGACCTTGGGGTTATAGTTCGGTGGCTGTGGGTAGAAAATTGTGCCTTGGTACCAACCCATCTTCCTGGGGATTCCGGCTTTGGGCCTCCTTGTGTTGAACGGGTCATAGGCTGAACCAGGAACATTGCCACTGTCGGGCTGAGGGTGGGGGTTGGGATAGGTCGGGAAAACGTGGGACCAGAGGGGGTTGTCGAAGGGAGCGATGTCGGTCGGGGGACTGTCGTCGGGGAAATTCGCCTGCTTCTGTTGGTAGCTGGGCGGCATGTATTGCTGACGCGACGCGAAGAAAGTGTCGCCAGATCCCTGGGGCGGCCCCTGGCCCTGGAGCGGCCCCTGGCGGTAGGACGTGTCCGGCGGGTATGGAGGTGGCGGGTACGCGCGCATGCCGAAGCCCGGGGGCGGCTGCAACCCCGAGCCCCTGGCGGCGCACACGCCGACCCAGGCGGTCACCACGGCGAGGACAACCAGCAGCTGCATCGCGCCTTGCCTCGATCGCTACTGGGGACGAACGGCGTCCCGCCCAGCGTTTATATCGCTCGCGAGGACCTTCGCGTGACGTCACACCATCACAGGCGTGGAGGCGGCGGTGACATTTCGCTCGGCGAAGACTTTTCACGGCATTCGCTCGCAATCACGCACGCTATTGTTGGAGATTGACGAACTGTATATTAGTGCGCTGCTGAAAGAAATGTTCCGTTTATTAGAATCGATCTTTGATCCGCGATTGATTATTCTTCATTCATTCAATTTTACGCTTTAAGAACATTATTTTTATTGGCAAAATTAAATTTGCGAAATGAACGCATCCATTAAACAATCCACAAAATATTTTCACTATAAGGTGAATGAGCCAATCCATAAACTATAAAATATTGCGACATCCTCGAACAGAATCAGAATTGCAACAGTTAGGACATTACATGGAAGAAATGATTAAGTTAAACTTCTCCCCCATGTAAAAAAAACAGATTTTTCTGTTTTAAGACGATAACTATTTAATTTGTTGTAAAACAGAATACACAGGCTTTCTCCTACTAGTTAGTTTTCTAATTTTTTTACTCCGAGCTACCTTCTCGGTTTTGTCTCCGAGATGCTTTCCATCGCAATCGAAGTTAATTTTTTATCGCATTTTCTCAATTTTTTTGGTCTCTTAGTGGCACAACTGAAACTGACGTTTTACTCTTCTATAATATTCTTAATTATTAGGAATATTATAGCAGAGTAAAACTTCGCATTATATGGAAATTTCTTAAAACATTTGCGACATTAGAATCTCTTTCACCCGAAAACATTTTGATATTTCGATAAATTTATTGGATATCATTTGGAGCACATCTAGTCGCAAATATAATAGGGTCATTCCAATGTCAAATCGGCCAAAACTTCCCGACCATCTTCCGATTCGACTGAAACTTTTTAAATCGTTTTAGAATGACGAATCAACACTGAATATTGTCTTTTTGGCATTAAAGTTTGCTCCCTTTTGAACATTTTGAAGTGTGATATTTTGCATGAGTTTCAGTGGGTATTTTCTAAAAATTAGTAAAATATCTTCAAAACTGATTTTACTTTGCAACTTACTTTATATTTCTAATGAATATATCCCACGCTAAAGGTTTGATATGACAAACCTAATTTTAACGGCATTAATAATGCCCAATTAAGGCCAAAGTAAATAATTACGATTTTTTTTCAAAATTCATTTTCTAAAGTATTCTATCTCGGATTTTCTTCTTTTTCTCGTCGAATTGAAGCGGAGACATTGAAGTTTATATTAGTGGAAGAATCATGATGGTAAATTGGAATTTACCAAAGTTATTAGCAGTTAAATTTATATTTTCATTTTTGCTTTTTATGGACTTACGAGATCTACACATACACAAACGCTTATCATTTGTAAATCTTGCTTTTATCATTTAGTGATTAATTCTCATACATTTTAAATGTTTGTGAAGCATATTTTGGAAGGCAGAAACTTCTATTTATACCGGGTGACCCACCAATTGTAAGCCACCGTCGTATCATCGTAACGGTTCAGAACATTGAAAAGCAGTTGTCGCTCATCAATGCGGAATCATGGGACAAGTAATATGCTTTACAGATATTGTTTGTAATATTTTTAGTTTTGTTCGGTTGTAGTAGCTGACTTTTCAGATTACTACGCATTGGCAATTCAAGGTAGTGTACAGAAAGTACATTGGAACAATGCTCAAGCTATACATGCTCTTTTCGGCCATCCGAAGCCATTGTTTCAATCAATTTTGTCATAACATCAGACGATCTAAATCATAAAACGGCAGTGTGTATTATTTCCAAATACAGATAAGTATTCTTAAAAACTAAAATTTAAAACCTGACAGAAAAAAAGGAAGGAAAGATCGCATGCGGTCCGTAGCCCGATTGTTAGAGTATTGCTCCAGCATTCCCCTCGTGTTGATCGAAGAAACTACGGAAAACCAACGATCAAAGCAACTGTTACATTTTTTTAAAAAAGGACTTTATAAAGCAATGTAACGTCAGTCGTGTTGCCAAAGTATACATTATTACGTATAAGCGTGTTTTTAATTTCGGGTTGATATAATTAATGCCGATATATACGCATATAAGTTTCTGTTTTCGAAAATACGACTCGGATACATTTTAAATGTACGAGAATTAATCACTAGGTAATTGTCAGCTAGATAAAATTCAGTCGCAGTCTAGAGAATTACAGCGGCCGGCTGCTCCGATCGTTGATTTTCCGTAGTTTCTCCGATTGAATTGCGAATGCGTAGTTATCTGAAAAGTCAGCTACTTCAACCGCACAAAACTAAAAATATTACAAACAATATCTGTAAAGCATATCACTTGTCCCATGATTCCGCATTGATGAGCGAAAACTGCTTTTCGATGTTCTGAACCGTTAAGATAATATGACGGTGGCTTCCAATTGGTGGGTTACCCGGTATAAATAGAAGTTTCTGCCTTCGAAAATATGCTTCACAAACATTTAAAATGTATGATATTAATCACTAAATAATGAAAGCAAGATTTACAAATGATAAGTGTTTGTGTATGTGCAGATCTCGTTAATCCATAAAAAGCAAAAATGAAAATGTAAATTTAACTGCTAATAACTTTAGTAAATTCTAATTTACCATCAAGATTCTTCAACTAGTATAAATATCAATATCTCCGCTTCAATTTGACGACAAAAAGAAGAAAATCCGAGATAGAGTATTTTAGAAAATGAATTTTGAAAAAAATTCGTAATTATTACTTTGGCCTTAATTCGGCATTATTAATGCCGTTAAAATTAGTTTTGTCATATCAAACCTTTCGCGTGGGATGTATTCATTAGAAATATAAAGCAAGTTGCAAATTAAAATCAAATTTGAAGATATTTTACTAGTTTTTAGAAAATACCCTCTGAAACACATGCAAAATATCACATTTCAAAATTTTCAAAAGGAAGCAAAATTTAATGCCAAAAAGACAATATTCAGTGTTGATTCGTCATTCTAAAACGATTTAAAAAGTTTCAGTCGAATCGGAAGATGGTCGGGAAATTTCGGCCGATTTGACATGGAATGATCAAATAAGGTACACAAAACCCTGGCAATGTAAATATTGACGGTGCGAAAGACATTGAAAACGATTAAATATTTGTAATTTTGAAAAAAATACCATTTATCTTATTTTACGGTTTCGAAAATTGCATAACATAATAAAAACCACAGGAATCAAGCTAGTAAACACACGTTTTGTAAAAAACAAAATTGGAATCTCGGAACAGTGAAATATTTTTTGCTCGTTAAAAACGCTTTTGCAGGTTAATGTAACAGCATAATATTGTGAGATAGTTGGAAATAATGTGAGAAAGTAAGTTCGTTGTACCATCACTAGTTTATAGATAAAATTCTGTGAAAATGACACATTTATATTTTCAAAATTATATCACAAATTACCTGTTCGAGAACACTCACTACAGGCTCGTGATATCCTCAAACATTATCTGGCCACAGTACAAGGGGAAAACGTTTCTTTTTGCTCGTTGGAATCGCTTTTGCAGGTTCATGTAATAGTATAATATTGCGAGGTCGTTGCAAATAATGCAAGAAACTATGTTCGTTTTACCAGGATTATAGACAACATGCAGTGAAAATCTCACGTTTCACTATTCAAAAGTGTATCACAAATGACAGTTTGAGAACTCTCACTACAAACACGTGACATCCTGAAACATTATCTGGCTACAGTACAAGGGAAACCTCTCTTATCTTCATAGAAAGAAAAGGAAATTATGGGAATATGCAGAAAGGAGATAAAAATTAAGAAGACTTTGCAGGTGTCGAACTGGGATAAATAGGGAACCAAGTAAATAAATTAGAGGATGTTTTAGAACAATAATGTTTATCAATGACATAATCTTTGCTATTATTTTTTCATTACAAATTTGTTTCAGAACTAATCTTCCCATTACATGAGTTTCTACATATATTCTTCAAAAAATTCTTCTCTGGATTCTTCCATGACAGATTCTCCTTTATCTGTAAAGAAATGTAAGCCAGATATTAATAAACACAGACCAGCATTACAGAATCTTTTTTGAACTATTAGAGACTATCTATATTATTTGATATTTCTAGATAATTGATGTTCACGAGTGTCTAGTCAGGCATCCGCATTATTTAGAAAGCAACTTGACAAATATACTTGTTTTTTTTTTCATTTCTTGGGGCGTGGGGGCTTGTTTTCACGATGGAATATCTCACGGCATTTCGCATAGTTCTTGGTCGTACAGCCAAATCTCGCATGCACGCCAGCACTGCTCGACACAGTCGCGTCATACGAATCCCAGCAGCAGGACCGAGAACGTCGCGAAATGCCGTGAGATATTGTTCATCTTTTCCGAAGACAAGCCCCACGCGCCAAGAAATAAAGAGCCGTGTTTAGTACAGAGTTTCGTTCCGATGGTTCCAAAGAAACTAGGACTACGTACGCTGGGTCGTTAAACACAACACACAGATTCCCTCTGCTAGTTCCAGTGACCACATTATACCAGTGCTAACGTCTAATAATACTTTAAACAGGCTGATATAACTCGGTGAAAACAACTGCACGAATGCCAATGGAGTGTCTCTGAGCAACTAAAAACTATTGTGATTGGCATATTTTATTAAAATGGGGACTTACCTCTAAGACGTTACATCTTTTCACAGAATCTATTTATTTTAAGCATTAAAAAAATAAGTGAAATTGTAAGATGATTATACGTTGACCTTCTGCTATTGCATTTTTTCAATAGACAAAAAAATATTTGAGCATATGCAAGAGTTTTCTTCATATCACGTTTTGTTATATTACCCGACAGTCGAAATGCAACAAAATACAATGTATCACACAATGGTGCATATTTATTTAAATTATTTCTCCCGAAAAGAGAAGAGAGAATAAAAGGTTGATTTAAAAATTACACATTCATCCCACGCATATTTCTCCTGAAACTTTATCATGAAAGATATAAAGATTGAAGCTGATGAAAATTTAACATGAAAGACCTAAAGATTAAAGTTGGTGAAAATGTATTATGAAAGATTTTGTAAATCTTTTACTTTGTGTATTATAATTGTATATGGTAGTGCATATTTCAGAATTTGTAGGTCATAAACCAGCATTTTAAAAGCGAATTTCAAGAATTTTAGATCATAAAAAGCCTGTCCATAATAATAACATAAGACGGATACTGAACACAACAAACGAATTTTTCTTAATGTAATTTCAATCCATGCTGGACATCTTAAAAATTACCGCAAGCACAAGAAACGCAATCCGCTGTTTTCGTTAAGATATTTAATTTACTGCAGTGTTATATAAGAGTATAATATTTGTTGTGAAACTTTCTCGAAACGAGATTTAATCACAAATTTGACTTTTGGAGTCTAATGCCTGGATTCAAGAGGCAATTTATTTAAAAAAATTTATATTTCTAAACATAATAGCTATATAATAACCACTACAAAGACGACTACTAGTAATAATAATAATAATAAGAAGAAGAAGAACTTCTGATGCTGCTAAACATGAAGTGTGAGACACAAAAGATGTTAAAGAAATCGTGGAGACACAAACCACTCCACGGACAATACTTGAAACAAATGGACAAGGTTCAGATCAATAAAGATCAATCATTTATGTGGCTTAAAAGGGGAAGGATGAAGCCAGAATTGGAAGCACTTGTAATAGCTGCCCAAGATCAGGCCTTGAGAGCACGACATTATGATAAAGCGGTTCTCAAAATTTCCCAAGATGACAAATGCCGCATTTGCCTGGAGCAAGTAGAAACCATTGATCATATTGTCTCAGCTTGTCCAATCCTAGCAAAGACCGAATACCTTAAAAGACATGACAGGGTGTGTAGCTACCTCCACTGGCAGATCTGTACCGCCCTCGAAGTTCCAAACACATGCCCCAAGTGGTATGAACACACACCGAAACCGGTGACGTCTGTTGGATTGTGTACGATATTGTACGAACAACAAATTCAAACTGATCGCACGATAGCGGCAAACAAACCGGATATAGTGATCCGGGATTTTGGCGATAAAATCGTGTTTACTTATCGATGTTGCTGTACCTTGCGATCAAAACGTCGTTACCAAGGAGGCAGAGAAACGTCTTAAATACAAGAGTTTGGAAATCGAGATCAGACGAATGTGGGGCGTAAAAGCACAGGTCGTCCCGATAGTTATCGGAGCTCTGGGATTTGTTCCGCAAAATTTGAGTAAGAACTTGTCTAAACTCCCAGGTAATTCAAAAGACTGGGAAGTACAAGAAATTGCTTTATTTGGAACAGCCCACATTTTGCGTAAAGTATTGTAGAGGCTCTGATATTCACCGAATCTGCTCCTTAGGTAGCTGGTTGCAACCTGGAGTAGATTTTAAATTCAGCCGACTCATAAGATCTTTAGTCGTGATGTAACGGAATAATAATAATAATAATAATAATAATAATAATAATAATAATAATAATAATAATAATAATAATAGCGTACAACTAATGCTACCTAACGTCGTTCAGACGAAAATGTGACAATCGTACTCCGTAAAAATATTTTTTCTGGATCTCTGCCTGATTAATCTCGATTATATTTCAAATGTTTTTTAACAAAATCTCTCCGAAAGAATATTCTGAAATAAGCAGAATCAAGAAATGAACAGATGCATACCTGAATTTGTTGAACTGCGCTGTCTCTGATAGTCAATTGCGGCTCGTTGTCCCTCAGCCAAGCCGTCAGAAAAACTGCCTGCTGCGACCCATGTTGTTGTATGAATTATACCTCGGTTTACGAGCGGGCCCCAGCTGATCAGGCGGGAACTGAGGTTCGGAAGGCGGTTGCAAGATTAGACCGTCACCCTGCTGGTCAAGGGCGGGGGGGCTAAAGGGCTCGGGGCTGTAGGGCTCTTGTTGGGGAGGAGCGACTGCCGGCTGACCAAGGGCGTCCACGGGGTTGTAGGGCTGTTGGTCTAGGGCAGGAGCGGCTTCCTCCTGGTCAGGAGGGGCTACGGGGCTAGGGGCCTCTTGAAGTAGGGAGGGTGGGATTTCGTGCCCACAGACAGGGCACACAACCTTGTTGCGATAGCCTGGCTTTACGATCCAAACAGTGGCCTCAGGTTTGATGGGAGGAGGAACATTAGCGGGCGGGTTTTGGGGAATTTGAGGGCTCTTCATAACATAGTTTGGTCTTGGCCTGAACTCGGGACGCGGTAAGTATGCTGCCCGCTGGTACTGAGCGACCTTTTGGAAAGGGTTCGGTTGCGGTAGGAAGTCAGCGTATCCATCCAAACCGACCCTCCTGGGGATCCCGGCCTGGGGCCTCCTGGCGTTGAACGGGTCGTAGGGCAAACCGGGGACAGCGCCACTGTCGGGCTGATCCTGGGAGTTTACGTAGGTCGGGACAGCGTTGCGCCCCAACACGCTGTCGTAGGGGCCAACGTAGATCGGGGGACTGGCGCCGGGAAATTCGCCTGCTTCTGTTGGTAGCCGGGCGGCATGTATTGCTGACGCGACGCGAAGAAAGTGTCGCCAGATCCCTGGGGCGGCCCCTGGCCCTGGAGCGGCCCCTGGCGGTAGGACGTGTCCGGCGGGTATGGAGGTGGCGGGTACGCGCGCATGCCGAAGCCCAGGGGCGGCTGCAACCCCGAGCCCCTGGCGGCGCACACGCCGACCCAGGCGGTCACCACGGCGAGGACGACCAGCAGCTGCATCGCGCCTTGCCTCGATCGCCACTGGAGCCGCACGGGGACCCGCCCAGCGTTTATAGCACGCGCGAGGCCTTCTCGTGACGTCACACCACCACAGGCGTGGAGGTGGCGGTGACATTTTGCTCGGCAAAGAATTTTCACTGCGATCGTTGGCAATCATGCACGCTATTGTTGGAGATTGACTAACTGTATATTAGTGTGCTGCTGAAAGAAATGTTCCGTTGTTTCGAGTCGATCTTTGATCCGCGATTGATTATTCGTCATTCGTTCAATTTTCCGCTTTAAGAACATCCTTTTTTATTTGCAAAATAAGGGTTGCAAAATGAACGCATCCATTAAACAATCCACAACATATTTTCACTATAAAGTGAATGAGCCAATCGGTAAAATATACAATATTTTGCGACATCCTTCAACAATTAGAATTGCAACAGTTTGGACATTACATGGAAGAAATGATTAAGTTAAACTTCTCCTCCATGTGACAAAACAGATTTATCTGTTTTTTTGACGATAAATATTTAATTTGTTGTCCAACAGAATACACAGACATTCTCGAACTAGATAGTTTTCTAATTTTTTTAGTCGGAGCTAGCTTCTCGGTTTTGTCTCCGAGATGCTTTCCATCGCAGCCCAAGTTAATTTTTTATCACATTTTCTCAATTTTTTGGTCTCCTAATGGTACAACTGAAACTGCACTTTTACTCTTCTATAATATTCTTAATTATTAGGAATATTATAGCAGAGTAAAACTTCGCATTATATGGAAGTTTCTTAAAACATTTTGAGCCACTTCAGAAAAAAGTCGGTTAAGCATTTCTGTAAATGCGAAATTAGAATCTCTTTCACCCGAAAACCTTTTGATATTTGGAAAAAAATTATTGGATATCATTTGGAGCACATCTAGTCACAAATATAATAATGTACACGAAACACTGGCAATGTATATATTGACGGTGCGAAAGACATTAAAAACGGTTAAATATTTGTAATTTTGAATAAAATATCATTTATCTTATTTTACGGTTTCGAAAATTGCATAACATAATAAAAACCACAGTAATCAAGCTAGTAAACATAAGTTTTGTAAGAAACGAAATTGGAATCTCGGAACAGTGAAATATTATTTGCTCGTTAAAAACGCTTTTGCAGGTTAATGTAATAGCATAATATTGAGAGATCGTTGGAAATAATGTAAGAGAGTAAGTTTATTGTACCATCACTAGTTTACAGATAAAATGTTGTGAAAATCACACGTTTATATTTTCAGAATTATATCACAAATTACCTCTTCGAGAACTCTCACTACAGGCTCGTGATATCTTCAAACATTATCTGGCTACAGAACAAGGTAAAAACCTCCCTTTTCTCCATAGAAAGGAAAGGATATTATGGGAATATGCAGAAAGAACATAAAAAAGAAGACTTTGCAGGTGTCAAACTGGAAGAAGTAGACAACCAAGTAAATAAATTAGAGGGAGTTTTAGAACAATGATGTTGTACAATAAGATAATCTTTACTATTGATTTTCCATTACACGTTTGTTTCAGAACTAATCTTCCCATTACATGAGTTTCTACATATATTCTTCAACAAATTCTTCTCTGGATTCTTCGATGACAGATTCTCCTTAACCTGTAAAGAAATATAAGCCAGATATTAATAAAACCCAGAACATCATTACAAAATCTGTTTTGAACCATTAGAAACTATCTATATTATTTGATATTTCTAGATCATTGATGTTCACAAGAGTCTAGTCAGGCATCCGCATTATTTAGAAAGCAACTTGACAAATATACTTGTGGTTTTTTTTATTTCTTGGCGCGTGGGGGCTTGTTTTCACGATGGAATATCTCACGGCATTTCGAATAGTTCTCGGTCGTACCGCAAAATCTGGCATGCGCGCCAGCACTGCTCGACACAGTCTCGTCATTCGACTCCCAGCCGCAGGAGCGAGAACGACGCGAAATGCCGTGAGATATTGTTCATCTATTGCGAAGACAAGCCCCACGTGCCAAGAAATAAAGAGCCAAGCATAGGACAGAGTTCCGTTCCGATGGTTCCAAAGAAACTAGGAACTACGTACGCTGGATCGTGAAACACAACAAACAGACTCCCTCTGCTAAATTCATTTACCACCTTATACCAGTGCTTACTTCTAATAATACTTTAAACAGGCTGATGTAACTCGGTGAAAACAAAAACACGAATACCAATGCAGTGTCTCTGAGCGACGAAAAACTATTGGGTTTGGCATATTTTATTAAAATGGAGACTTACCTCTAAGACATTACATCTTTTCACAGAATCTATTTATTTGCGTGCACTAAAAAGTTAAGTGAAATCGTAAGATGATAATAAGTTGACCCTCTGCTATTGCAGTTTTTCAATAGACAGCAAAATATTTGATCATATGCAAGAGTTTTCTTCATATCATGTTTTGTTATATTACCCGACAGTCAAAATGCAACAAAATACAATGTACCACACAATGGTGCATATTTATTTAAATTATTTCTCCCGAAAAGAGAAGAGAGAATAAAAGGTTGATTTAAAAATTACACATTCATCCCACGCATATTTCTCCTGAAACTTTATCATGAAAGATATAAAGACTGAAGCTGATGAAAATTTAACATGAAAGATCTAAAGATTAAAGTTGGTGAAAATGTATTATGAAAGAATTTGTAAATTTTTTACTTTGTGTATTATTATTATATATGGAAGTGCATATTTCAGAATTCCTAGGTCATAAACGAGCATTTTAAAAGCGAATTTCAACCATTTTAGATCAGAAATATCCTCTCAATAATAATATCATATGACGGATAGTGAACACAACAAACGACTTTTTGTTAATGTAACTTCAATCCATGCTGGATATCATAAGAATCACCGCAAGCACAAGAAACGCCATCCGCTGTATTCGTTAAGATATTTCATTTACTGCAGTGTTATATAAGAGTGTTATATTTGTTGTGAGAAAAAACTTCCCTTCCTCCAAATGAGATTTAATCACAAATTTGACTGTTGGGCGAGTCCAATGCCTGGACTCATGAGGCAATTTATGTAAAACAATTTTATATTTCTAAACATAATAGTGTATATTTAATGTTACCTAACGTCGTTGAGACGAAAATATGACAATACTCTGTAACAAATATTTTTTCTAGATCTCCGTCTGATTAATCTCGATTGCATTTCATATGTTTTTTTTACAAAATCATTCGGAAAGAATATTCTGACACGAGCTGAATCAAGAAAGGAACATATGCATACCTGAAGTTGTTGAACTGCGCTGTCTCTGCTGGTCAATTGCGGCTCGTTGTCCCTCAGTCAAGCCGTCAGTAAAACTGCCTGCTGCGACCCATGTTGTTGTATGAATTATACCTCTGTTTACGAGCGGTTCCCAGCTGATCAGGCGTAAGCTGAGGTTCGGAGGGCGGTTGCCCCATGGGCGCGTCACCCTGCTGGTCAAGGGTGGGGGGGCTAAAGGGCTCGGGGCTGTAGGGCTCTTGTTGGGGAGGAGCGACTGCCGACTGGCCAAGGGCGTCTACGGGGTTGTAGGGCTGTTGGTCCAGGGCAGGGGCGGCGTCCTCCTGGGCAGGAGGGGCTACGGGGCTAGGGGCCTCCTGAAGTAGGGACGGTGGGATTTCGTGCCCGCAGACAGGGCACACTACCTTGTTGCGATAGCCTGGGGGTGGAAAGGATCCCTTCCCACGATTCACGTCAGGGTTGTAAGGATCAGGTTGTGGGGGAAATTCAGGTCCGCCCGAAGGATAGTTTGGTCTTGGCTGGATGGCGGAAGGTTGTTGCCCTATGAAAGTTGCCCGTTGGTAGGGAGGGACCTTGGGGGTATAGTGGCGTTGTTGCTGGTCGTAAGGGGCGCCTCCTTGGTAACCGACCCTCCTGGGAATTCCGGCCTGGGGTCTCCTGGCGTTGAACGGGTCGTAGGGCAAACCGGGGACAGCGCCACTGACGGGCTGATCCTGGGAGTTTACGTAGGTCGGGACAGCGTTGCGTCCCAACACGCTGTCGTAGGGGTCAACGTAGATCGGGGGACTGGCGCCGGGGAATTTCGCCTGCTTATGTTGGTAGCGGGGCGGCATGTATTGCGACGTCGCTGACGCGAAGAAAGTGTCGCCAGATCCCTGGGGCGGCCCCTGGCCCTGAAGCGGCACCGGGCCCTGGAGCGGCACCGGGACTCGTGGTATCACCTGGGTGTGTGGCGGCACCTGGGCCTGTGGCGCCCCATGGGCCAGGGCCTGCTCCCATGCGCCCCTGGCGGCGTACACGTCGACCCAGGCGGTCACCACGGCGAGGACGACCAGCAGCTGCATCGCGTCTTGCCTCGATCGCCAACTGGAGGCGCACGACTCCTCGCCCAGCGTTTATATCGCACGCGAGGGTCTTCGCGTGACGTCACAACGCCAGAGGCCCGGAGGCAGCGGTGACATTTCGCGGCGAGCGCTCGCAATTACGCTCGTAATTAAGCCACAAATGCCTAGTTTTGCGTTTTGCGCATCAAGGTGGAACAAAGAATACTTTTAATTCTCAACAATTTCTGTATGGGGTAATATTACATTCTAACGAATGTAAAGGTACTTTCTGACGACTGTAATGTATATTCCTACGAATTTAAAGGTTTCGAGAACAAATTAGTAAATTCTGTTGGTCGTTATTCGTATAATCATTGCTTTAGGGTTACGTGTATCATTCGTGACTTCGAAGATGGCGGGTAAGAGACGCTATCTAAGTGAATAAAGGTAATATTTTATGAATGAAATGACACGGTTTTTATTAGCTCTATGATTTAAGTGCACTATTCTCTATTCCCACACGTAAATACTGTTAGTTGCTCACATGTACTGTGACCACCCGTTTTACTAAAATCCCAGTTAAACGTGTCACATAGCTTGATTGTGTAAACAGGGACCCGTTGAAACGCGCGCTATAAAAACAAAAGAACAAGTGCAGATATATAACCACAGAGTTTGCTGACATAGCAAGATGACACGAAAAGACATCAACCGCATTTCTTTCTTTTGGAAGCGAGGAGCAGACCGGAGCAGTCCCAAGGCGGTAGACGATACACTACGAGGATAGTGCAGATACGAACCATCGTTTCCGTAGCAGCAGAAACCCTTCGAAGATACATAGAAGAGCTGAATTGCTTTAAATTGAGATGAAATGCATATAACTGTGTGCTCATTTAAGAAATTTCGTGCGTATATTTCAAGGAGTAGTGGGAAGTGGAGAGTATGTACGAGCGAAGTGAATGTTAAACTCGTGGATGTCTCCTTCTTTTCCAATTTTTTTTGTTCTCTCCTCTTTATATTGGTTATTCTTCAATTGGTATCCTGGCGTGGGATTTCACTGGAAATGGTGTAAATTCTTACAAGAACGAAGTACAAAATCCCTACGCAAGCGAACGCTTGGCCAACGCCACGGCGTCGAGTTGGCGGTGGAGTGGTGGAGGAGGGCTGGTCAGGGCTGGTCTGCCTGAAAAAGACCGCGAAATGATGGTCAAAACGTCGACTACACAGCCTGGTACGCGGCGTCTCCGGGACAGCAGAAATGTGGCCGCGGAAGCCTAAGACTTCAGAAATACTGGTGATTTGGATATTGTGACGGCTCATGTGTGATTTATTAAAAAAACTGTAATTGCAAATATAATTTCCATAAATCGAAATCATAGCATTCTCGTAATGACAAGAGATGGCGAAGTGGCGTAGGATCTGTATGTGCTATTACGCGAATATCGCATAAGTCCGAGCCAGAGAATGTATACACGTTATTTTATGTGGTGTACAAATGATATTTACCCAGTAGAATAGCACGAAATGTAGGGAATTTCAATAACATGAAGTGACGTCAGTAGACAAATGGACAATACAAATCATGCGCGTGACAAGGCAAATCACGGAAAATAATTAACCGGGGACATTTTTTGGACTTTTCAAAGAAGCGGAACATTCAAATAAAATTCGCCGATAATTTCTTTAAGAGTCGAACGTGAATAAATACGTAAACCGGATTAAAAATGCGATTTTCTCTTGGAACAATGCTTCGGACAAAAGACAGGATACACAGTGCGTTTTTGGAACAATTTTCGTGGTGAATACATCAGAAGAGCAGACGATAAGAAGTTTTGGGGGAGAACGTATCAATGTTTGAGTGCAAGCCAGCAGAAAGTTTCGGTCCGTAATGTGCGCGTCGGGATTCGAACATTTGAAAAAGTGTGCTAAACTGTGGTTTTAATAGGAGTAATGGAATGCAGATCTTCAGAACCAGCGGGAGAAACGCAGCTGTGATTGGCGACGGGTGTCTCAGCGTTGCCGAACTTCAAAGGGATTTGAGATAATTTTATTTGCTTTCGACTGACTGGCAGAACGGAATTTATGTCAAGACTAAGCTCTGTTTATTATTTTTATTTAAGAACTGGAAAGGTATTGCAATGAGAATTAAAATAACAGTAATTATAAATGGCCAAGCTAAAGAGTAAATGCGCGCAGAGAGAATTGATTTTGAAATGTTAAGTGTGTGTGAGAGATAAATATTTTTGTTGTTGTTGATTTAAGTGGTTTTGTTTTTGTTTTGTACGTGTTATAAATATTTCATCGAATATGTTCCTAAAGAAGTTGGTCAACAAATAAGAAATAATTCAAAGAAAACAGAATATGGATAAATCCATACGCCATTATTGGTGGCTTTTGAAATTACATCTTGTGTTTCATTGTCACGTAGTAATATCCTGAAATCTAGATAAGCACCGTATCCTGAAGAGGCGGCTTCACACTCCACGATCCTATAAATTTTCTGCAACAGTTTAGTGTGGTTGGTCACATGCTCGTGGCTAGGTTTGCTGTTAATTAATTAAATGATATTAATGGGAGTTAAGGAAATTCACCCCAACCATACCCATAAGTAAAGTAAGGATAAGGAACCGTTTACAATATTGTCATTCTACACATTTATATGCCCTATATTATCATGTTCTATAAATATGGAATATATTGGCAACAAAAATAGTTCTCGGCTTATACGGGTTAAGACGGAAGAATAGTGCGTTGAGAGAAAAGTTTCGTTTATTAGACTCGATCATTGGTTCGCGCTTGATTATTCTTTATTCGTTCAATTTTACGCTTTAAGAACATGCTTTGTAATTGCAAAATCAGATATGTCAAATGAACTCACGCATTGAACAATCCACAATACATTTTCCACTATAATGTGAATTAGCCAATCGATAAACACAGGTTATTGCGACATCTTGGAATAGGATCAGAATTCCAAAGGTTTGGGCATTACATGCAAGAAATCATTGACCTAAGTTACACTTCTCCCTCATATGACAATACAGATTTTTCTGATTTATGACGATAAATATTAAAACTGTTGTTCTACAGGATGACATAGACTTTCTCGTCCTAGTTAGTTTTGTAATTTCTTTAGTCTGAGCTAGCTTCGCGGTTTTTGCTTTACCCCTTCCCCGCTGTCCAAATTACATTTTTTCACATTTTCTCAATCTCCTAATGATAGAACTGAAATGGGATTTCTGATAATGGGAAGTTTTACGTAAAACTTCCCATTATCTGAAAACTTTCGCTGAAAAAATTCCAGCCATTTAAGAGAAAATGTCAGAATTTACAAAAAAAAAAAAGCATTTCTGTAAATGCAAAATTAGAATCTCTTTTACACGAAAACCTTTCGATTTTGCGAGAAATTATATTCGATATCATTTGGAGCATTTCTAATCACAAATACAATAATAATCACAGGAAATCTCGCTGAGTATCTAGATATCTCGTTCTGAATATCTCTATGATGCAGGAAGTTATAAATTCCGATATTTACTATGTCAATGGGATGTAGGGCACGAGATGAACATTGGTCTAGAAAGAATTGGCCTGTAAGAAAATCTGTAAATCCAGAGGAAAAGAAGATTCTACAGGAACATTTGGTAGATCGACTCAAGATTCTGATGGCTCCATTGCACATAAAATTAGGTCTTCATGAAACAATTGCTTTACCTAAAGATGAGCAGTATTTCAAGTAGTGAAAAGTTTACGTTTATCTGCAGGAAAATTATTAAAGGAGGGTATCTTCATTGAGACTGATATTAGAAAAGTGTTGTTTGATTTCCAATTTGAATATATGACAGAAAATGAAGCGTAGAGTGCTTTTAAACACGTTAATAAGTTCCTAAACAACAAAAAATACCCATACTATCAAGCAATTGTTGCCAATATTCTGAATGCTTTCAAGAAATTCAGATGTTTAATGAGCCTCAAGGTTTACTTTTTAAACAGTCATTTACAATTCTTTCCGGACGTTTTAGGTGATGTTAGTGAAGAACAAGGCGCGCGTTTTCATTAAAATCTGAAACTGATGAAAAAACGTTTTCAGGGACGCTGGAACAACACTATGATGCGACATTACTGTTGGTCACTTCACCAAGAGAGTCAGCAAACGGCGCAGTGGAGAACAAGCTTTATCAGGGGCTTTAAAGAAAAGAAATAAAGAAAATATATGTCAATGGACACGTAAAGACTTTGTAGAAAGTAATATTAAAAATATAAATCCGTCTTCTATGTTTAAATAAAATTCTGTTGGTATTTTAGAGGACGTTTATTTTTCATTTTATTTGAATATATAGCATATTTTCCCATATCTTCATAGATCAACTTCTGACTAAACTGCGGGTGATGGAAAGAAAGAGAGTTCAGATGCGTATCCAGCACCCAAAAAAACACAAAAATCAGCTATTAATATTTAAAAAGCTTTTTGAAACCTTTTTTTTGTTCGCGAGTGTAATTTACACAAAACACTGGCAATGTAAACATTAACGGTGCAAAAGACATTTAAATCAATTTTTTTGAAATTTTTGAAAAAATAAAGAAAAATATCGTTTATGTTATTTTCTAGTTTCGAAAACTGCATAAGATAATAGTAACCACTGTAATCACGCTAGTAACCACAAATTTTGTAAAAACAGAATTGGATCTCGGAACAGAGAAATATTTTTTGCTCGTTGGAATCGCTTCTGCACGTTCATGTAATAGTATAATATTGCGAGGTCGTTGCAAATAATGCAAGAAACTATGTTCGTTGTACCAGGTTTACAGACAACATGCAGTGAAAATCTCATGTTTCAATATTCAAAATTGTATCACAAATGACAGTTTGAAAACTCTCACTAAAAACACGTGACATCCTGAAACATTATCTGGCTACAGTACAAGGGAATATCTTGTAGAAACAGTACAAGGGAATACCTTCATGGAAAGAAAAGGAAATTATGGGAATATGCAGAAAGGAGATAAAAATTAAGAAAACTTTGCAGGTGTCGAACTGGAATAAATAGGGAACCAAGTAAATAAATTAGAGGATTTTTTAGAACAATAATGTTTATCAATGACATAATCTTTGCTATTATTTTTCCATTACACATTTTGTTTCAAAACTTATCTCGGCATGACATGATTTTTTTCTTAAATTCAACAGATTCTTCTCTGCATTCTGCGATGGCAGATTCTCCTAAATGCGAAAAGAAATAGAAGTCAGATATTAATGAAACACAGAACATCATTACAAAATGCCATTTGAACAATTAAAGATTAGTAATATTAAGTGGTATTTCTAACAAACTGACTTTCATGAAATTCTAGCTAGGCATCCGAATTATTTAGAAAGCAACGACCCGCCTCGTGACAAATATACTTGCGTTTTTATATCTTGGCGCGTGGGGTCTTATTTTCACTCTGGAATATCTCACAGCATTTCGCGTAGATCTCGGTCGTTTTTGCTAGATCTCGCATGATCGACAGTACTGCTCGAGACTGTCGCAATCATTCGCCTCCTAGCCGAAGGACCGAGAACGACGCGAAAGGCCGTGAGATATTTTTCATCTATCGTGAAGACAAGTCCCCACGCGCCAAGAAATAAAAAGCCTAGTTAGGGTTATCTTACGATGGTTCCAAAGAAAATAGAAACTATGTACGTTCGATCGTTAAACACTATAGACTCCCTCTGCTAGTTCCATTCACCACCTTATTTCACCACCTTCTAATTTCTAATACTACTTTAAACAGCCTGATATAACTCAGTGTAAAACACTGCACGAATGCCACTGCTGTGCCTCTGACCGAGGTGAAACAATTGTGTTTTGCATATTTTGTTAATATAGAAACATTTCTCTAAACTGTTACTCCTATTTTCTTATCCATTTGTGAGCATTTAAAAATTAAGTGAAATCATAAGAGGATAATACGAAATCATAAGAGGATACTTCTGCTATTTCATTTTTTCAATAGATGATAACATTTTTGGACAAAGGAAAGAGTTTTCTTGATACGACATTTTGTTATATTACCTGACAGTCGAAATGCAACAAAACACAATGTACCACACTAAGGTGAAATTTTAATTCAATAATTTCTCTCAAAAAGAAACGTAGTTAAAATTATATTTGTTAAAAAATTGCACTTTTATCCCAGGTATACTTCTCCTAATACTTGATCATGAAAGATTTAAAGATTGAAGCTGATGAAAATTTATCATAAAATATTTCGTAAATCTTTTACATTGTTAATTTTAATTGCATTCTAAAATATTTCTAGGTACTAATCCAAGATAGATTAAAAGCGTATTTCAAGAATTTTAGCTCATAAAAATCCTCTCCATAATGATAATATAAGACGGATAGTGATCAGAACAAATGACTTTTTCTTAATGTAATATCAGTTCGGCTTAGACCTCTTAAGAATAATCGCAAGTGACAAGAAACGACGTCCGCTGTTTTCGTTTAAATATTTCATTTAATTCACTGTGATATGAGTATTGTATTTGTTGGGAACCAGAACTTCCGTTCCTCGAAATGACATTTAATCACTAATTTGACTGCTGGACGAGTGCAGTGCCTGGTTTGGAAAGACAATTGATGTGAAATATTTTTTTATTAAATTTTTAAAAAATATAGCACCAATGTAATATTACTAAACGTCGTTGAGATGAAATTGCGACAATACTTCGTTACAAGTCTTTTTTCTAGATCTTCGTCTTATTAATCACGATTGTTTTTTCAAATGTTCTTTTAACAAAATCTCTCGGAAAGAATATTCTGACGTAAGCTGAACCAAGAAATGAACATATACATACCCGAATTTGTTGAACTGCGCTGTTTCTGATAGTCAATTGCGGCTCGTTGTCCCCCAGTCAAGCCGTCAGTAAAACTGCCTGCTGCGACCCATGTTGTTGTATGAATTATACCTCGGTTTACGAGCGGGCCCCAGCTGATCAGGCGGCAGCTGAGGTTCGGAAGGCGGTTGCAAGATTAGACCGTCACCCTGCTGGTCAAGGGCGGGGGGGCTAAAGGACTCGGGGCTGTAGGGCTCTTGTTGGGGAGGAGCGACTGCCGGCTGACCAAGGGCGTCCACGGGGTTGTAGGGCTGTTGGTCTAGGGCAGGGGCGGCATCCTCCTGGCCAGGAGGGGCTACGGGGCTAGAGGCTTCTTGAAGAAGGGAGGGTGGGATTTCGTGTCCGCAGACAGGGCACACTACCTTGTTGCGATAGCCTCGGGGTGGAAAGGATCCCTTCCCACGATTCACGTCAGGGTTGTAGGGAGGAGGTTGTGGGGAAAATTCAGGTCCGCTCATAGGGTAGTTTGGTCTTGTCCTGAACTTGGGACGTTGTTGCGCTATGAAAGTTTCCCGCTGGTACTGAGCGACTTTGGGGAAAGGGTTCGGTTGCTGTCGGATGTAAGGGGCGTATCCTTGATAACCCACCCTCCTGGGGATTCCGATTTTGGGCCTCCTTGGGTTGAACGGGTCATTGGGCGAACCGGGGACACCGCCATTGACAGACTGACCCAGGGGGTTTGGATAGGTCGGGAGAACGTCTGGCCCCAACACATTGTCGAAGGGTTCGACGTATATCGGGGGACTGGCGGCGGGGAAGTTAGGGACCAGCAGTTCGTTCCTGTTCTGTGTGTACTGCGACGTCCCTGACGCGAACGAACCGGGGGTGAAGCCGTAGGGCTGTTCCCATTTGCCCCAGGCGGCGCACACGCCGACCCAGGCGGTCACCACGGCGAGGACGATGAGCAGCTGCATCGCGCCTTGCCTCGATCGCTACTGGAGGCGCACGGCGCCCCGCCCAGCGTTTATAGCGCGCGCGAGAGCCATCGCGTGACGTCACACCTTCAAGGGCGGGGAGGCGGCGGCGACCGCTCGTACTCACGATGCCTAGTGTTGCGTTATCGCAACAACGCGTAACAAAGAATACTTTTAATTATCAACAATTTCTGGGTGGGTGATATTACATTCTACTTTAGGTGTTCGAGTTTGAAGGTTTCGAGAACAATTTTGTAAAGTGTGTTGGTCTTTTTCCGTGTAATCATTGCTTTAGGGTTAATAGATTCGTGTCTTCGAAGAAGGAGGGAAAGAGATGACATCTAAGTGAATAAAGGTAATATTTCGTTACTGTAATGACATATTTTTATTAGCAGAATGATTTGAGTGCATTATTCTCCATTTTAACACGTAAATATTGTTAGTTGCTATCGTGTACATATAAACAGAAAACCATTGGTCATCCATGATGAATGTTGCGGAAACGCAACACTAGGTATATGTGACACTGTTCCCTGCAGCAACATTTTTTTGAAGAAACGTACTACCGACGACATTTTGAGCCATTCCGGAAGAGATTTTGAATGCATATGAAAATTCTGATAACATGGTTGTATTTTTTGCTCCTCCTGATGTTAGGAAAGAGAACAGATAAGACTGCTGATGAAGTTCTGGTTGAAACATACAGCAATTTGACAGGGAAACAGCTAGGAAGCAGCTTCAGAAGGGAACTGATTATAAATAATAGTAAATATTCAGAAATATAAGATTTTTTCAAGTCATCGCCACAAAATGGCACAAAATGAAAATAAAGGGAAAAAAACCAAATAAATGATTACGGTTATAGAAAATGGAAGATAGAAGGTCTTTCAAATAAAAACGCAGTGAGCAATAATATAAATGGAAATGTGACAATGATATTGAGTATTCTTAAACTCCACTGGAGATTCAGTCAATTTTTTCAGATGATCAATTAGAATGTATAGTAAGACATAGTGTAATGTATGCTATTCCAAAAAAAAGCACTTTGTGATTCATTTTGTAGCATACCGTTTGGGAGAAAGAGGCTTGTTGCAACGACGCGATAGTACCCTACTATGGACTAAATGATCTGAAACACATCAAAGGCAAACCAATTTGGTTTGGTTATAAAATTCGGCGTTGTATTTTGAGATTACATTACTATGAGATTATTTTCAGATTGATTGATTGTTAGTGATTCCAGGTGTGTCATTGACTAAGGCCATTAGTCCCATAAGTGTAGGGCATGTTTCTGCGTGGGATGTGGTGATCTTCCCCCATTGGATGACGCAATCCGTGTAATGACGAAATCCGTGGGATCCGAAATTGGATGACATATCATCCAAGAGAGGGATTTTACCCAACTACTCTCTCACCAGGGAGACACCACCTCTGCCGACACAAGATCTTAAGTCCCGTCCGGTGGTAGTGTAGAATATGTTAGTGTGTGTGTAAAGGATGAGGATAGGTCAAGGAAAGAGAAGGAAATATTGCGCATCGTCCGTGACCTGTTTGTTAGGGTACTCCTCTGGCATTCGCTTAGTCTCGATTGGAGAAGCCACGGAAAACTAGGGATCATAGCAGCCGGCGGCTGAAATTCCCCTCCAGACATCAACTCAATTCGACTTAGCTGACAAGCGAGATTTGAAAATACTGCCACAGTTGGGACTCGAATCGAAGACCTCCAGATCAGATGCACTGTTTGTTAACCTAAACTTAAGTTTCATTCTATTTACTAATGCATATATCTTATTTCTTACACCACAATAAACATTCTACTATATGCAACGTATTTATTTGCCGCAACACTCACTTTTGAAATCAGTGTAAAACTGGTGGCACTGCCCACTGTTGCGTTACCGCAACACATTTTCGACCTATACAAATACTGGTGATTTGTGTATTGTCATTTCACGCATTTATAATCATTATAGTATCATGTACTAAAAATATGAAATATATTGGCAACAAAAATAGTTGTAGGAATGTATGGGTTAAGAAGGACGAACTGTGTGTAGTGCGTTGAAAATAATGTTGCGTTTATTAGGGTCGATCTTTGATCCGCGATTGATTCTTCTTTATACGTTCAATTTTACGCTATAAGAACATCTTTTGTAATCGCACTCAGATACGTTAAATGTACTTATCCCTTGAACAATCCACAATACATTGTCCACTATGAAGTGAATTAGACAATCAATAAACTATAGGTTATTGCGACATCGTAGAATAGAATCAGCATTCGAACAGTTTGGGCATTACAAGCAAGAAAATATTGCCATAAGTTATACTTCAACCCAATGAGACAATGCACATTTTTCTGTTTTATGACGATAAATATTAAACTTGTTGTCCTACAGAATGACACTGACTTTCGTGTACTAGTTTTCTCATTTCTTTAGTCTGAGCCAGCTCCTCGGTTATGCCTCACTCACCTACCAACTGCCTTCTATCGCCGCCAAATTACATTTTTCACATTTTCTCAATTTCTTGGTCTCTTAGAACAAAAACTGAAGTTTTACTCTTCTACATTATTCTTAATTATTAAGAATATTACAGAAGAATAAAACTTCGCATTACATGAAAATTTTCGTTGAAACATTTCGGGACATTTAAGAGAAAATGTCGTTTAATCATTTCTGTAAATGCGAAATTAAAATCTCTTTCACACGAAATCCTCTCCATTTTTCGAGAAACTATACTGGATATCATTTCGGTATCATATACTATACTGGATATCATTTCGATATCATATACTATACTGGATAGTCTCAAATACAATGCTGTACACAAAATACTGGCAATGCAAACATTAACGGTGTGAAAGACATTTAAATCAAATTTTTTAAATTTTTGAAAAAAATAAAAAAAAATATCGTTTAAGTTATTTTCTAGTTTCGAAAATTGCATAAGATAATAGGAACCACTGTATTCACGCTAGTAACCACAAATTTTGTAAAAAAACAGAATTGGAATCTCGGAACAGAGAAATATTTTTTGCTCGTTGGAAACGCTTTTGCAGGTTCATGCAATAATAAATTATTGCGTGGTTGTTGCAAATAATTTAAGGAATAATGTGCGTTGTACCATCATTTCTTTACAGATAATATCATGTGTAATCTCACGATTCAATATTCAAAATTATATTACAAAATGAAAGTTTGAGAAAGCGCCTGATATCCTCAAAAATTCTCTGGCTACAGTACAAGGGAAACATCACTCTTATCTTCATGGAAAGAAAAGGAAATTATGGGAATATGCAGAAAGGAGATAAAAATTAAGAAGACATTGCAGGTGATGAATCAGGAGAAATAGGGAACCAACTAAATAAATTAAAGGAAGTTTGAAATAATCTTTACTATTATTTTTACATTACACATTTGTTTCTGAACTTATCTTAGAATCACATCATTTTCTTCTTAAATTCAACAGATTCTTCTCTAGATTCTTCGATAACAGATTCTCCTGAATTTGTAAAAAAATATAAGCCAGATATTAATAAAACACAGAACAGCATTACAAAATGTATTTTGAACAATTAAAGACTATCTATATTTATTGATATTTCTAGGAAATTGACTTTAACGAGAATCTAGTCAGGCAGCCGAATATTTTCAGAAAGCAACGCCTCGCCTGGTGACAAATACACTTGGGTTTTTATTTCTTTGCGCGTGAGGGCATGTGTTCACGATGGAATATCTCAGGGTATTTCGCATAATTCTAGACCATACTTCTATATTTCGCATGATCTCCAGCACAGCTCGAAATATTCGCGATCATATGACTCTTAGCGGCACGACCAAGAAAGATGCGAAATGCCGTGGGATATTGTTCACCCACCGTGAAGACAAGACCGTACATCGTGAAGACCACCCCACAAAGTTCCAATTTCTGATACTACTTTAAACAGCCTGATATTACTCAGCGAAAATAACTGCACGAATACCACTGCAGTGCCTCTGACGGACGTAAAACTACTGTTTTGTATATTTTGTTAAAATAGAGACTTATCTCTAAACCGTTCAATTTTTTCATAGAATATTCATTTGGGAGCATTAAAAATTTAAGTGAGATCATAACATGATACATTGACCTTCTGGTATTGCATTTTTTCAATAAACGATAACATATTTGGGCAAAGGAAACAGTTTTCTTGATACGACATTTTGTTATAATACCTGACAGTCGAAATGCAACAGAATACATTGTAACACACTAAGGTTAATATTTAATTCAATTTTATTATGCTTGTTCAAAATTTACATTTTCTTTTCACGCATACTTGTCCTGAAACTTTATCGTGAAAGATTTAAAGATTGAAGCTGATGAAAATTTATTGTTAATTTAACATATTGTTAATTTTAATTGCATATCAAAGTGCATATTTTAGAATTCCTATGTCATAAATCAACATTTTTAAATGCGTACTTCATGAATTTTATGTTAGAAAAATCCTCTCCATATTGATTTCATATGGCGGATAGTGATCACAACAAACGTCATTTTCCTAATGTAATACCATTTCGGGCTAAACATCTTCAAAATAACCGCAAACAAGAAACTACGTCCCCTGTTTTCGTTATGATATTTCATTTACTGCAGTGGTATATAAGAATCTTATATTCCTTGCGATCCAGAACTTGCGTTTCTCGAAATGAGATTTGAGTACAAATTCGACTGTTGGGCGAGTACAGAGTCTGGTTTGGAGGGGCAATTTATGAGAAATAATTTTATATTGAATTTCTAAACGAAATATCATAAATACACTGTTACAAAATGTTGAGATGAACATGTAACAATACTTCCTAACAAGTTTTTTTAGATCTCCGCCTGATTAATCTCGATTGCTTTTCCAAATGTTCTTTTAACAAAATCTCTCGGAAATAATATTCTGGCATGTGCTGAATCCAGAAATGAACAGATGCATACCTGAATTTGTGGAACTGCGATGTCTCTGCTAGTCAATTGTGGCTTGTTGTCCCTCAATCAAGCCGTCAGAAAAACTGCCTGCTGCGACCCATGTTGTACGAATTATACCTCGGTTTACGAGCGGGTCCCTGCTGATCCGGAGAGACCTGAGGTTCGGAGGGCGGTGGCCCCACGGGAGCGTCACCCTGCTGCTCAAGGGCGGGGGGGTTAAAGGGCTCGGGGTTGTAGGGCTCTTGTTGGGGAGGAGCGACTGCCGGCTGTCCAAGGGCGTCCACGGGGTTGTAGGGCTGTTGGTCTAGGGCAGGGGCGGCGTCCTCCTGGCCAGGAGGGGCTACGGGGCTAGGGGCTTCTTGAAGTAGGGAGGGTGGGATTTCGTGCCCGCAGGTAGGGCATACTACCTTGTTGCGATAGCCTGGCAATATGATCCAATCAGTGGCCCCAGGTTTGGTGGGAGGAGGAACGTTAGCGGGCGGGTTTTGGGGAATTTGAGGGCTCTTCTTACCATACATTGGTCTTGGCCAGAGCTTGGGACGCGGTGAGTATGTTGCCCGCTGGTACGGAGCGATCTTGTGGAAAGGGTTCGGTTGCGGTAGGAAGTGAGGGTATCCTTGGTAACCGACCCTCCTGGGGATCCCGGCTTGGGGCCTCCTGGCGTTGAACGGGTCGTAGGGCAAACCGGGGACAGCGCCACTGTCGGGCTGATCCTGGGAGTTTACGTAGGTCGGGACAGCGTTGCGCCCCAACACGTTGTCGTAGGGGCCAACGTAGTTCGGGGGACTGGCGCCGGGGAAATTCGCCTGCTTCTGTTGGTAGCCGGGCGGCATGTATTGCTGACGCGACGCGAAGAAAGTGTCGCCAGATCCCTGGGGCGGCCCCTGGCCCTGGAGCGGCCCCTGGCGGTAGGACGTGTCTGGCGGGTACGGAGGAGGCGGGTACTCGCGCATGCCGAAGCCCGGGGGCGGCTGCAACCCCGAGCCCCTGGCGGCGCACACGCCGACCCAGGCGGTCACCACGGCGAGGACTACCAGCAGCTGCATCGCGCCTTGCCTCGATCGCTACTGGAGGCGCACGGCGCCCCGCCCCGCGTTTATAGCACGCGCGTGGTCCTTCGCGTGACGTCACACCACCACAGGCGGGGAGGCGGCGGTGACATTTCGCGTTGATTGCTCACAATCACGCTCGCTATTGTTTAAAACGGACGAACTGTATGTTAGTGCGCAGCTGAAAGAAATGTTCCGTTTATTAGAGTCGATCTTTGAACCGCGATTGATTATTCTTCATTCGTTCAATTTTCCGCTTTAAGAACATCCTTTGTAATTGCAAAGTCAGGTTTGTCAAATGAACTCATCCATTCAACAATCCACAATATATTTTCTCCTATTAAGTGAATTAGCCAATCAATAAACTACAGGTTATTGCGACATCTTCGAATAGAATCAGAATTACAACAGAAATTTGGACATTACATTGAAGAAATGATTGATATAACTTATACGTCTCAACTACATGACATGCAGATTTTTGTTATATGACGATGAATGTTAAACTTGTTGTCCTGCAGAATGAACTTGACTTTCTCGTACTAGTTAGTTTTCTCATTTCTTTAGTTTGAGCTTGCTTCATGGTTTTGTTTCACCGCATCCTAGCTTCCGTTTATCGACGCCCAAATTACATTATTTTCCCCATTTTTTGAACTTTTCGGTCTCCTAATAGTAGAACTCAAACAGAACATTAACAATTTTAAAGTAAAGTAAAACTTCGCATTAAATGGAAATTTTCGTTGGAAAATTTGGAGTCACTTAAGGAAAAAATATCGTTTAAGCATTTCCGTAAACGCGTAAAAATTAGAATCTTTTTCACCCAAAACCCTTTTGAGTTTTCGGAAAACTTCATTGCATCATTTAAAGCTCTTCAAGTCACAAATACAATAATGTACACAAAACACTGACAATGTAAACATTAATTCTGCGAAAGGTATTGAAAAGAATTACATTTTTGTAAGTTTTGATAAAACAAAAGAGTAGAAGAAAATGGCCATTATGTTATCGTATGCATTGTATTGATCACTACCCGAACCACATATTTATAGAACAACATTGGAAACGATTTTGAAAAATGTTGATTTTTGATATTTTCTACATTGAACATATTTTTTTTTAGTTTTTACGAGAGAAACTGTGAGAATCCATCATGGACACTTGGGAGGCACCGCTCTCCCGAAGTAGTGTGAGACTCCTACTCACTCAACTCACTAACCCTTTCTAATCGACGTGATTACTGCCCCGGAACTGCGTTAGCATCACTTCAGGGCAGTGTCGATTCTAATTGCCCTTCCGGGTTTCTCTTTGAACTCATTGAACTTATTTTAAACAATATTGCGCGAGAAGTACTAAAATTACATACTTCTCTCTCTTTATACAAAGTATAATACTCCGTATTTACTACGTATACGAGAGTAAAATGAACTTTGTGCAATTTCTAAACTCTTAATTAAAATGGGAACTTTGTACGGTTTAAGCAAAAAAAGTAAATTTTCGAAGATACATTGGATGGAGTGGGTCTTACAAATTTTTAGCTTTGCACTATATACAAAAATTCAGAGAGGTCAATGATAATACGGATCTGCGTCGTTTTGATAGATCTCTTGAGACAAAAATTTCAACAACAAAAATGGAGACTTTGAAGAAAACATTCGACGAGCGATATGTCAGACGAAAGTGTAGGCCAGGGAAGCAGTGGTACCCGTTGTTCTTCGCAGAAGCTTGCAAATATATAGCCACATGCGGTCCGACATTTTCCTGCTGAAATATGGCAGGTGGAGCTTCTAGGAGGGGCAGTCCCTCGGGCTCGAAAACCTCCTTCATGTATCGTTTTCTATTCAGATTGCCCGTAATACGAACGTATGAATCTAGATCTCACATTGTAGCCAATGGCGCCCCAAACCATCACACTTCGCGTTTGTCCGCTACCGAACGGAACAATACGGGCTGGCAGATTGCGATCACCAGGTGGCGTCGAGCATGTACGCTACCATCAGTGTAGCGCGAATTGAGGCTGGACTCGAAAACACTACGTTTTGTCAGGCAGCACACCAGTGAACACGTTCACCTTCCCATTGCTGTCTGAGGCATTGATGGTTTCTGGTCAACGGAATCCGACGTAGTGGAACGCGTGCCACCAGACCAGCCCTCAGCAGACGGCGTCGAAACCGTTGACGCAGATATGACCACACTCGCTGCAGAGCTCCAATATCGAGCCAACACTGTGGACGACCCCGTTCTGCCGTTTGGGGCCATGCACACAATATGGCGGTCATTTGGCGCTGTGGTCACATTGTGTGGTACAGTACCCGCTCGTCGCTCTGAAAACTCTCTCCTATCCTCTGGTTCCACGCATGAATTATTGTCGTAGCAGCGCGCCCCGTTCGAGCCGCAATGTCACGGTTCGACAAGCCAGCTCCGCGGAGACCGATCGTTCTGGCTCGTTGGAACTCACTCGAATGCTGATATTGGGCGCTTTGGCGTCGATGAGCCATGCCGGCACTTGCTTGCGCATTTCCACGTCGTTTGCCGGGTCTAGACCGACAGAAGGTGGCGTAACACTGACCTGATCCGTCACACAAAGGCGGGCGCTGCTAGACTAACTTGCACGCCATCTCTATGCAAATTTAACCACTTCTTATGCATACCCTCTTGAACAAATCCACTGATTTTTAAGTGATTCCGACCATTCCTTCTGAATGTTGGAACTTTCACAATCACAAGTGTATTTACTGGCCAACAGATTATAAAATAATATCAAAAAATAAATTATCCCATTCATACATATATTTAACAATTCCTCATCATTCGTATGTATGAGTAACTTTCTGCGCCTACGCAGTCACCTGGACAAGGTCAGCTCATGCAGACTGGCGCAGCACGGCATGTCGGCGGGTGAGGATTTTGCTGGCGGAGTCCACGCCGCGCATTCGAAACTGAGTTAGTGGACCTGAGGTTACTTTTCAAGTTTCTCCTCATGTTCCATTCAATGTTATGAAATGTTTACTCACTTAAAAAACATATATCTTGTTGAACAAGTATCAAAATATGTGTGTATATATATACAATATATATATATATATATATATATATATATATATATATATATATATTGAAATGTACCAACAATGTCTCGTCAAAAAATATTACGAGATAGTGCCGTTTTAATTGACATCGGACTGTGGACCTTCGGACTGTTATATTCGTGACCCGTTCCGAATTTATGGAAAACTATGGGCGCCAGGAACAGGTTACGATAATTGATAATTAAAACCAATGCTTCCACAGCTAATCTTAACGAATGGATAAATGTCCGGCTAGCTGGGTCAATGGGTCACGTAATGGGTAATCGCTATCGCCTAGATAGCCGATTATTTGATCTGCCATCTATACAGTATGGCGAGGAATCTCAAAGTAAATAATTATATATATATATATATATATAAATATAAATACTTTTCACTTGTAATTGACTAAATGAAAATCATCTTTTCATTTCCAAAAGAAAAATTAACAATTTATTGACTTGGGAACAATTATTCTGCCTTTTGGTCATGACCTCGTTTAAAAGAAAACCTTTGTACTGCAGTACTTATCTAAACGTGTTCTTGACCGACGGCGCCCCGCAGTATCTTCTCAATTGAATGCTGATAATACCAAGTCCATCTTCTCTCTTCTAATCTTGCGACGCTGCCGACGAATCCAGCCCTCACTACCTAGAATATCTACCGGTTCTTACTTAATATTTACAGTTCCTAGTTCTCCCCAACTATGAGGTAAAACATTAAAGTCCAAAACCGCAATATAAAAAACTTTCAAAGTTCTAAGCGAATTTAACTGCTGCACATCCACTTTGGGAGTCCGAAAACTATTGATTCTCACGGCAAACTTACAAGTCCCACTCCCCTAATATTAAACTCGCGAGCGATCTGTACCACTCGACGACCTTTATCAGAATGTCATTTACTCCTCCGTTTTTAGCCCTCAACGCCTCGGTATCCATCCTTCATTCTTATTTTTTAAACAAAACGACAAACTTCGACAGTTTATTCTCAGGAGTTGACAGTCTTTTCTCCCTTAGCTAATCCATCTATTTCTTACCAAATCAAGTAGCCACGCCCTTGATAGTCATTCCTTTCTAGACCAATCCTTAATTATCTTATATGTCGTTCTAGCCAGCGCCCGCACCTATTCAAGGCCTGAATGCAGTTTATTAACCTTGCCAACCACTACGCCGGCGTTGCTAAGGTTGTATATTGCCAATTGCAGACCCTTTTAACCCAACCCATTTACAGCAAATGTTACTGTCAAAATATATAATATATTGGTATATCACAATATATTTAAAAGTTAGTGGACCTCCGCCCTCCGTCGTCCTTTGAGGTGTAGACAGATAATTTCACCGACGGCGAGGGAGAGAAACTCGCGTTACCTCGCCCTCACCATCTTATCGTACTCAACTAGCATCTGCGTCTCGTATCTGCCCATACGTACAGTGCAATTTTTATAACTTTGCCTCTCAAACCCCTATGGCCACGATGGAACATCACACAGCACTTCGCGTCTTACCCGGCCGTGCCTCTAGATGTCGCATGATCGCAAGCACTGCTTGATAGGGTGCGATCATGAGATTTCTAGTGGCACGACTGAGAAAACGCAAAAAACGTGACATATTCCGTCGTAAGACCTTTTGATCCAAACAAACATTTTAATATTCTACATATTCAAAGTAATGGATCTAAACTATTCTATACAATTTAGAAATCACAAAAGTATTACAAAATCATGTGAAGACTTACCTAAATGAACAGATACACGAAAAATTTAGCAAACTCATTAATCTATTCACTTCGTGACTTTTTACGACGTGATTGCTACGCCTGCCCTCCTGCACTGGCAGAAGATGGATGCAATCGAGACAGCCTCTACAGTGAGATTTTTATAACTTTACCCCTCAAGGCGTGTCTTACGATGGAATATAACACGTTTTTTGTGTGGACGACGGAGGGCGGAAATCCACTAACTTTTTGACTTTCTCGCCTTACAAATATTTCGTAAGAAGAGAAAGTTATGAAATCGTGCGCTGAAAAACGGGGAATTTTCGCCAGAAATACCCTTAGAGCAGGGGTCTGGTAACGAAAAAGTGGATAAAACCTGTTCCTAAATTTATAAAAAAAATCCTCTATCTCGTGGTGTAGTCAAAATCCATGATTTGTTGCTTCTTAATACTGCAAAATCGATTGACGTCAAAACGTCCGTCTGTCCGTCTGTGGTCAACGCTAGCGCCTAAACATCTGTTAGATCGACTTAAGATTCTGATGGCACCATTGCACATGAAATTAGGTCTTCATAAAACAATTGCTTTACCTAAAGATGAGCAGTATTTCAAGTTGTGAAAAGTTTACGTTTGTCTACAGGCAAATTATTAAAAGAGGGTATCTTCATTGAGACTGATATTAGAAAAGTGATGTTTGATACCCAATTTGAATATATGACAGAAAATGAAGCGTAGAGTGCTTTTAAACACAAGCTCCTAGACCATAAAAAATACCCAGACCATCAAGCAATTGTTGCTAATATTCTGAATGTTTCAAGAAATTAAGATGTTTAATGAGCCTCGAGGTTTACTTTTTAAACAGTCATTTACAATTCTTTCCGGACGTTTTAGGTGATGTTAGTGAAGAACAAGGTGCGCGTTTTCATTAAAATCTGAAACTGATGAAAAAACGTTTTCAGGGCCGCTGGAACACCAACATGATGCGATATTACTGTTGGTCACTTCACCGAGAGAGTCAGCAAACGGAGCAGTGGAGAACAAGCTATATAAGGGGCTTTAAAGAAAAGAAACAAAGAAAATATATGTCAACGGACACCTAAAGAATTTGTAGAAAGTAAAATATAAAGCCATCTTCCATGTTTAAATAAAATTCTGTAGGTATTTTAGAAGACGTTTATTTTTCATTTTATTAGCATATATAGCATATTTTCCCATATCTTCATAGATCAAATTCTGACTAAACAGCGGGTGATGGAAAGAAATGTGTTCAGATTCGGAATTAGCACCCAAAAAACACAAAAATCAGCTATTAAGATTTAAAAAGTTTTTTGAAAGCCTTTTTTGTTGGCCAGTGTAATTTACACAAAACACTGGCAATGTAAACATTAACGGTGTGAAAGACATTTAAATCAATTTTTCGAAATTTTTGAAAAAATAAAGAAAAATATCATTATGTTATTTTCTAGTTTCGAAAATTGCATAAGATAACAGTAACCACTGTAATCACGCTAGTAACCACAAATTATGTAAAAAACAGAATTGGAATCTCGGAACACAGCAACATTTTTTGCTCGTTGGAAACGCTTTTCCAGGTTCATGCAATAATAAATTATTGCGTGGTTGTTGCAAATAATTTAAGGAATTATGTTCGTTGTGCCATCATTACTTTACAGATAATATCATATGTAATCTCACGTTTCAATATTCAAAATTATATTACACAATGAAAGTTTGACAAAGCTCCTGATATCCTCAAACATTCTCTGGATACGGTACAAGGGAAACATCTCTCTTATCTTCATAGAAAGAAAGGGAAATTATGGGAGTATGCAGAAAAAAGATAAAAATTAAGAAGACTTTGCAGGTGATGAATCAGGAGAAATAGGGAACCAACTAAATAAATTAAAGGAAGTTTGAAATAATCTTTACTATTATTTTTAAATTACACATTTGTTTCTGAACTTATCTTAGAATCACATCATTTTCTTCTTAAATTCAATACATTCTTCTCTAGACTCTTCGATGACAGATTCTCCTGAATGTGTAAAAAAATATAAGCCAGATATTAATAAAACACAGAACAGGATTACAAAATGTATTTTGAACAATTAAAGACTATCTATATTTATTGATATTTCTAGGAAATTGACTTTAAAGAGAATCTAGTCAGGAAGCCGAATATTTTCAGAAAGCAACGCCTCACCTCGTGACATATACGCTTGGGTTTTTATTTCTTTGCGCGTGGGGGCTTGTGTTCACGATGGAATATCGCAGGGCATTTCGCATAATTCTAGATCATACTTCTAGATTTCGCATTATCTCCAGCACAGCTCGATATATTGGCGATCATATGGCTCTTAGCGGCACGACCGAGTAAGATGCGAAATGCCGTGTGATATTGTTCACCTATCGTGAAGACAAGCTCTTACATCGTGAAGACCACCCCACAAAGTTCCAATTCCTAATACTTCTCTAAACAGCCTGATATTATTCAGTGAAAATAACTGCACGAATACCACTGCAGTTCCTCTGACGGACGTAAAATTACTGTGTTTTGTATATTTTGTTAAAATAGAGACTGATCTCTAAGCCGTTACATTTTTTCATAGAATATTCATTTGCGAGCATTAAAATATTAAGTGAAATCATAACATGATACGTTGACCTTCTGCTATTGCATTTTTTCAATAAACGATAACATATTTGGGCAAAGGAAACAGTTTTCTTGATACGACATTTTGTTATAATACCTGACAGTCGAAATACAACAGAATACAATGTACTACACTAAGGTTAATATTTAATTCAATTTCATTAAGCTTGTTCAAAATTTACATTTTCTTTTCACGCATACTTCTCCTGAAACTTTATCGTGAAAGATTTAAAGATTGAAGCTGATTAAAATTTATTGTTAATTTAACATATTGTTAATTTTAATTGCATATCAAAGTGCATATTTTAGAATTTCTATGTCATTAATCAACATTTTTAAATGCGTACTTCATGAATTTAATGTTAGAAAAATCCTCCCCATAATGATTTCATAAGGCTGATAGTGATCCCAACAAACGACATTTTCCTAATGTAATATCATTTCGGGCTAGACATCTTCAGAATAATTGCAAACAAGAAACTATGTCACCTTTTTTCGTTAAGATATATCATTTATTGTAGTGTTATATAAGAATATTATATTTGTTGCGAGCCAGAACCTCCGTTCCTCGAAATGAGATTTAATTACAAATTCCACTGTTGAACGAGTACAGAGTCTGGTTTGGAGGGGCAATTCATGAGAAATAATTTTATATTAAATTTCTAAACGCAATATCATAAATACACTGTTACAAAATGTCGTTGAGATGAACATGTGACAATACTTCCTAACAAGACTTTTTAGATCTCCGCCTGATTAATCTCGATTGCTTTTCCAAATGTTGTTTTAAGAAAATCTCTCGGAAATAATATTCTGGTATGTGCTGAATCCAGAAATGAACAGATGCATACCTGAATTTGTTGACTGCGCTGTCTCTGCTAGTCAGTTACGGCTCGTTGTCCTTCAGTCAACCCGTAGCTCAACCCGTACGTAAAACTGTCTGCTGCGGCCGATATTGTTGTATGAACTTATACATCACTCTACGAGCGGGTCCCTGCTGATCAGGCGGGAACTGTGGTTCTGAGGGCGGTGGCCCCACGGGAGCGTCACCCTGCTGCTCAAGGGCGGGGGGGTTAAAGGGCTCGGGGTTGTAGGGCTGTTGTTGGGGAGTAGCGACTGCCGGCTGACCAAGGGCGTCCACGGGGTTGTAGGGCTGTTGGTCTAGGGCAGGAGCGGCTTCCTCCTGCCCAGGGGGGGCTACGGGGCTAGGGGCTTCTTGAAGTAGGGACGGTGGGATTTCGTGCCCGCAGGTAGGGCACACTACCTTGGGGCGAAAGAAAGGGGATATGGGCGAACTGGGGATCACAGGGTAGGTGTAAGGAGGAATGCCACGGGGCGGGTTTTGGGAAATTTGAGGTCTGTTCATAACATAGTTTGGTCTTGGCCTGAACTTGGGACGCGGTAAGTATGTTGGCCGCTGGTACTGAGCGACCTTGGGGAAAGGGTTCGGTTGCTGTATGAAGAAAGGGGCGTGTGCTTGGTGACCGACCCTCCAGGGGATTCCGATTTTGGGCCTCCTGGCGTTGAACGGATCATAGGCTGAACCGGGGACAGCGCCATTCACGGGCTGAGGCTGGGGGTTGGGATAGGTCTGGAGAGCGTCGGGCCCCAGGGGGTTGTCGACGGGGTCGAAGATGCTCGGGGGAATGGCGGCGGGGTACGTCTTGTCCGGCGCGTAGTACCTGGGCGGCAAGTGGTGCCACTTCGATGACCCGAAGAAACCGCCCCCAGAGGGCTGCGGCGGTGGCTGTGGCGGCATCTGGCCCTGGACCTGCTTATATGCGCCCCAGGCGGCGCACTGGCCGACCCATGCGGTCACCACGGCGAGGACGACCAGCAGCTGCATCGCGCCTTGCCTCGATCGCCACTGGAGCCGCACGGCGCCCCGCCCAGCGTTTATAGCGCGCGCGACGTCACACCACCACAGGCGGGGAGGCGGCGGTGACACTTCGCGGCGACCGCTCGCAATCACGCTTCCTATTGTTTAAGACGGACGAACTGTATGTTAGGGCACTGCTGAAAGAAATGCTCCGTTTTTTAGAGTCAATCTTTGAACCGCGATTGATTCTTCTTCATTCGTTCGATTTTACGCTTTAAGAATAGCCTTTTTAATTTGAAAATCAGGTTTTTCAAATGAACTCATCCATTTAACAATCCACAATTCATTTTCTCCTAATTAATTAATTAGCCAATCAATAAACTACAGGTTATTGCGACAACTTCGAATAGAATCAGAATTACAATAGAAATTTGGACAGTACATTGAAGAAATGATTGATATTACGTATACGTCTCAACTACATGACATGCAGATTTTTGTTTTACGACGATGAATGTTAAACTTCTTGTCCTTCAGAATGAACTTGACTTTTTCGTACTAGTTAGTTTTCTCATTTATTTCGTTTGAGCTAGCTTCCTGGTTTTGCTTTACCCCCTCCTAGCTGCGCCCTTTACCCCCTCCGAGCTCCTATCGACGCCCAAATTACATTTTTTCAATTTTTTCAACTTTACGGTCTTCTCATGGTAGAACTCACACACGACATTAAGAATATTATAGGAGTGTAAAAGTTCGCATTAAATGGAAATTTTCGCTGAAAAATTTGGAGTCGCTTAACAAAAAATTATCGTTTAAGCATTTCCGTAAACGCGAAATTAGAATCTCTTTCACACAAAACCTTTTAGAGTTTTCGAAAAACTTCACTGCATATAATTTAAAGCACTTCAAGTCACAAATACATTTATGTACACAAAACACTGGCAATGTATATATTAGTTTTGCGAAAGGTATTTAAAAGAATTACATTTTTCTAAGTTTTGAAAAAACAAAAGAGTAGAGCAACATGGCGATTATGTTATCGTATGCATTGTATTTATTACTATCCGAACCACATATTTTTTGACCAGCTTTGGAAAGGATTTTGAAAAATGTTGGTTTTTGATATTTTCTACATTGCACTGATTTTAAGCAATATTGTACGAAAAAAAACTAAAATTACATACTGCTTTCTCTTCATACAACGTATAATGCACCGTATTTTCTCCGTATTTAGTACGTATACGAGAGTAAAATGAACTTTGTGCAATTCCAAAATTCTTAATTAAAATAGGAACTTTCTACGGTTTAAGCAAAAAAAGTAAATTTTCGAAGATATATTGGATGGAGTGGGTCTTACAAATTTTTAGCTTTGCACTATATACAAAAATTCAGAGAGGTCAATGATAATACGGATCTGCGTCGTTTTGATAGATCTCTTGAGACAAAAATTTCAACAACAAAAATGGAGACTTTGAAGAAAACATATTCGACGAGCGATATGTCAGACGAAAGTGTAGGCCAGGGAAGCAGGTGGTACCCGTTGTTCTTCGCAGAAGCTTGCATATATCTCGGCACATGCGGTCTGACATTTTCCTGCTGAAATATGGAAGGTGGAGCTTCTTGGAGGGGCAGTACCTCGGGCTCCAAAACCTCCTTCATGTATCGTATTCTATTCAGATTGCCCGTAATACGAACGTATGAATCGCTACCGTCCGCTACCGAACGGAACAATACGGGCTGGCAGATTGCGATCACCAGATGGCGTCGAGCATGCACGCTACCATCAGGGCAGCGCGAATTGAGGCTGGACTCGAAAACACTACGTTTTGTGACGCAGCACACCAGTGAACATGTTCATTTTCCCATTGCTGTCTGAGGCATTGATGGTTTCTGGTCAACGGAATCCGACGTAGTGGAACGCTTGCCACCAGTCCAGCCCTCAGCAGACGGCGTCGAAACCGTTGACGCAGATATGACCACACTCGCTGCAGAGCTCCAATATCGAGCCAACACTGTGAACGACCCCGTTCTGCCGTTTACGGCCATGCACACAATATGGCGGTTATTTGGCGCTGTGGTCACATTGTGTGGTACAGTACCCGCTCGTCGCTCTGAAAACTCTCTCCTATCCTCTGGTTCCACGCATGAATTATTGTCGTAGCAGCGCGCCCCGTTCGAGCCGCAATGTCACGGTTCGACAAGCCAGCTCCGCGGAGACCGATCGTTCTGGCTCGTTGGAACTCACTCAAATGCTGATATTGGGCGCTTTGGCGTCGATGAGCCATGCCGGCACTTGCTTGCGCGTTTCCACGTCGTTTGCCGGCTCTAGACCGACAAACGTTTGCGTATCACTGACCTGATCCGTCACACAAAAGCGGGCGCAACTAGACCAACGTGCACGCCGTCTCTATGCAAATTTAACCACTTCTTATGGATACCCTATGGAACAAATCCACTGATTTTTAAGTGATTCCGACCATTCCTTCTGGATTTTGGAAGTTTCACAATCACAAGTGTATTTACTGGCAAACATATTATAAAATAATGTCAAGAAATAAATTATCCCATTCATACATATATTTAACTATTCCTCATCATTCATATTTTGACCGTGTTGGTCAAAACGTAAATATTAGGCACACCGCAACGTTCAAATGTGGCGCGCAAGTTGATGAATCGTTGCGGGATGAATCGGGCCGAGCCGTGAACGAGCGCCCGGAAGGTTGGTCGGTCGGACCGCGCGGAAGCGTTAGTTGGGGAGCGAACAGCGAGCAGTGAGGAGAGAGGCGTGATGGCGACAAGGGAGCGAGGTGGTAATGTACGGATAAATCGAGAATAATCGGGACGGCTGGTGTTAAAGGAAGGAGAATTGTGATAGACTTAATGATGATTGCGAGTAAGGATTGTGGTAAACGTGTTTGGAAGGAATAATCACGAAATTTGACAAGAGAAGAGAACATTGCACGGACACGTGGGCGATGCTGTTCAGTGGTAGTCGGCGTAGCTGTGCGGATGCGGGATTACATGGTGGAGCCGTGTGAGCTGAGACAGTAAATTCGTCGTGTGGAGAAGGAGATTGTGGTGAGGACAACGCCGGTGTACGAGAACGGGGCCGCCGGCGACATGTGGGCAAGCAGAACATCGTTGGCGCCAAGGTCACCTCTCGGCAACGAGTCGGGGCTCGCGGTCGCGCCGCGTAGAAGACGACGGTAGTGGAACGCAGATAAGTAGCAATAATTGTGAACAAGAATAGATGGGTAATCGAATATAAGATGCCGGTTCAGGATGCTCACTAAATAGTAAGGAGAGCAACAGTGTCTGTAGTGGTTCACGAATGGCATATAGTTTTCAGAGAAATGGAGATTATATAAATGGAAACAATATAAAGATGATAGGAATAGTGGGAGATATATAGTGTAAACCACTTAATCTGTATTCAGTAAGGATTTGCGACCAGGTTAATGATGTAAATTATGTTATTAATGTGGAGATATTTTTTCTTAATAAATCCTGTTTCTGTGATGATAGATTCTTTGAACTCAGATAATGATGATTAAAGTATCCCCCTCAAAGAACCCCTGTGCCGAAATAAACAATTACAAAATTTATGATATGTGCACCCATGAAACCGACAAGGGTAAGTACGGTCACAATATGTATGAGTAATTTTCTGCGCCTACGCAGTCACCTGGACAAGGTCAGCTCGCGCAGATTGGCGCGGCATGGCATGTCGGCGGGTGAAGATTTTGCTGGCGGAGTCAACGCTGCGCATTCGAAATTCAGTTAGTGAACCTGAGGTTACTTTTCAAGTTTCACCTCATGTTCTGTTCAATGTTATGTAATGTTTGCACACTTAAAAGACAAATATCTTGTCGAACAAGTATCAATAAATATATTTGAAAAAAAAAGTTAGTGTACTTTCGCCCTCCGTCGTCCTTTGTGGTGTACACAGATAAATGCACCGACGGCGAGGGAGAGAAACTCGCGTACCCTCTCCCACAACATCTTATCGTACTCAACCACCATATGCTTCTTGTATCTGCCCATACGTACAGTGCGATTTTTATATCTTTGCCTCTCAAGCCTCTATGGCCACGACGGAACATCACACAGCACTTTGCGTTTTTCTCGGTCGTGCCACTAGATGTCGCATGATCGCACTGCTTGATTGGGTGCGATCATGCGATTTCTAGCGGCACGACTGAGAAGACGCAAAAAAAAACGTGACATATTCCATCCTAAGACCTGTTGATCCAAACAAACATTTTAATATTCTACATATTCAAAATAAAGGATCTAAACTATTCTATACAATTCAGAAATCACAAAAGTATTACAAAATCCTGTGAAGACTTACCTAAATGAACAGATACACGCAAAATGTAGCAAACTCATTAATCTATTCACTTCGTGACTTTTTACGACGTGATTGCTGCGCGTGCCCTCCTGCACTGGCAGAAGATGGATGCTTTCGAGACAGCCTCTGTAGTGAGATTTTTATAACTTTACCCCTCAAGGCGTGTCTTACGATGGAATATGTCACGTTTTTTTGTGTCTTCTCAGTCGTACCGCTAGAAATCGCATTATCGCACCCTATCAAGCAGTGCTTGCGATCATGCGACTTCTAGAGGCACGGCCGAGTAAGACGCGGAGTGCTGTGTGATATTCCATCGTGGCCATAGGGTTTTGAGAGGCAAAGTTATAAAAATTGCACTGTACGTATGGGCAGATACGAGACGCAGATGCTGGTTGAGTACGATAAGATGGTGAGGGCGAGGGTACGCGAGTTTCTCTCACTCGCCGTCGGTGCATTTAGCTGTGTACACCTCAAAGGACGACGGAGGGTAGAGGTCCACTAACTTTTAAAAAAATATATTTATTGATACGCAACACTCACCATGCTAGATACTCGGATTGGCATGAGATTTCAGCAGCTGATAGAACACCACGCAAAACCTATATATACAAATTTTGAAGTGCAATGGAATATTACAAATAATGTTTCATAGGCATTTTGTATCAGGACCTTTCGTGACCTCGGCGCTTCCCGCAGCGGGGGAGATGTTACTTCGGCAGCGCCAGGTACGTTTCCCGGCGTCTGTCAATCGGTGTCAGATTTCCAAAAGCGTTCCTTCAAGAACGATGGCAAAGGCCATCGCTGGTGACTTGTTAGTTTGATGAACACACTGACACATGTTTTGTGGAGAGTGTTAGTAAGCACACGAACATTTTTTTGTTAAATATGATTGTGAATATTTTGTGCGCAACCCATGACTGAAATTTATTTATTTTTATTTATTTACTGGTTTATTTATTGTATCCGTTTATTCTTTATTTTTATTTATTTACTGATTTATTGTGTATTTATTTATTTACGTATTTATTATTTAATAAGTCTTGTCTAAAAGAAACACATTGAAATCTTTGAATCCTGTCAGTAATGTCAGTAAGCACTCAATTATTGCATTCCAATTACTCATGCATGTGTCCTCGTCCTTGTGAATCTGCAATGTAAACACCCGTTTTGGTCACCCCGCCTGCCCTCCGAGGCAACTGAGACCCTGCCGACAGGCCGATAGTGGCGACGCGGTGTACGAGTAACGTCCGCAGAACCAGCGGCGAGCAGCCCTACCGCAGGCGGAAAGGTCATGGAAGGTCTCAATACTAACTGTCGCAAAAACACTATTTGCAATGCTTCACAGCACGTAAAAATTTGTATCTAGGGGTCTTGAATGGTGCTGAACAAGCTGCTACAATTTCATATCAATCCGAGCACCCAGCACAGTGTAATTCCTTTCGATGCAGGTGTGATGTGCTACCAGCAGTGCTTTTAGGCAATTACAAATGCTTCCAATACAATGCAAATAACGAGTTCGCTGGGAAGCTAAGTTCCCTGGAGGATCGTGGTGGTGAGCGAGGTTTCAAGTACAGAGACCAAGTCCGATGAAGTATGAAAATAAGTTTGATGTTTCTCTCGGGTGCATGTATGAGGAATATCCATTGCTGCTCTTAGGCAATGCGTTACGTACTCTTATATGAATGTGCATTAACCATTACAACAGTGCCACGTGTAAGATGAGGCGGCCTACGATGTGGCACCGGGAGAGATGGCTCAGTGCATCAACCTCTGCAGTCCCTCTGACCGAGAGGTCCTTGAGTTACACTCCCGGCTGTGGCAGGATTTTCGACACTAGCTTGTCAGAGAGGTCGAGTTCAGTCGCTGTCTGGAGGAGAATTCTAGCGGCCGGCTGCTCTGATCGGTAGTTCTCTGATCGGTAGTTCTCCTATCAACACCAGGCGAAAGCCGGAGCAGTACCCTAATAAACGGGCCACGGAGCTCGCGATCTTTCCTTCCTCTTCCTTGTCCTATCCTCTCCTCTTACACACACACACACTTACACTAACATGCACTACACTACCACACATGCCTAGAGACCGGTCGGGAGCTTACAGCTTGTCCCTGCTGGAGCGTTGCCCCGCTGGTGGGAGATACCTGGTTGAGGGGAAAACCCCGCTAGCCGACGGTAGGTCGGCGCCAGATCTCGCCATCCAGCGGGGAAAAGATCACCGCCACCTCCCGAGGAAAACACGTACTACACTTACGGGACTAATGACCTAAGTAGTTGACGCACCTGGTAACACGAATCAATCAATGAACCGACGCGACGCCCGTCCGCCGGGTGCAAATGAAATGATGGTCAGCTGGAAGGCGCCCATGCCTCGGCCGCTGCTTCTTCTTCTTCTTCTTCTTCTTCTTATCTGTGTTTGGGTTTCGCACGAGCTGCGAACTGCGCTGCTGGGTCGAAACTGCTAGGACGGTGTTATGCATCAATCGGCTATGCGACATCATACAAGTTTTGAGATAATCGTGCTTAAAGGTTATATTACATTTCCAGCTCTAAAAACTGTAATTTAATTATTTAATTCAGTGAAGCGCCAAACTACACAAACCTGAGTGAAATATCTGGCGCTTACCTGCACAATGTGAAATTAAGAACAGCAGATTTGAAGATCTATGTTTATAGCTGGTTGTTACGAAGCATAAAATCGCTGATGTGACTGATGGCGTTTACATTTTTCGTGAATTATAACACTATTTTTACAGATTTGGCGCCAAAATTTTGGGTATACTTAGAACATGGTCCAATGCAACTGATGGCGTGCATATCTCATTTTTTTCAAAAATGGTGCTTAGCCGGTTGATGCATAACATCGTCCAAAGACAGCGACAGAATTCGACCTACCTATCTAGCTACAGTCGAAAATCCTGCCACCGTCAGGGCTCGAACCTAGGACCTCCCGGACAAAGGCACTGCAATGACATCAATTGATGCACTGAGTCACCTCTCCCGGTCATAAGAGTTCGCAAGATGACGACGCAATGACGAAGCCGAGACAAGCGAGTTTAAATGGGGAAACAAAGGGGGAGGAGTTTGGGGCTGATGATAGTTAAAGGGAGTAATTTTTTCTTCGTGAGCTTCTATGAGGATGTTTGATTTGTGCGAGTAACTTATTTTGTATTTCATTTCTATAAAGTTTGAGATTTTTTTTTGTTATTTAGTGTCGCATCAACTACTAGAGCATTAGCGACCACTATTGGATTTAACGTTACGGCGTGAGGATGAAACGATATGGTGATGATAGGGGGTGAAAGGACGAACACATACAACCACGCCCGAGGCGGGACTCGAACCTGCGACCCCCGCGGTCCGAGATCACTACGGCACTACTGCTTTAACGATCTCGGCCACGGGGTCTATTCAGTTGGAGATTTATGGGGCGTCACATGAAGCGGATATCTGTGAGGAAACACTTTGTTTTGGATATGTTTTTTTTAATGAAATATTGCTGATATCTTTGAAATAGCACGGTGAGAGTAGGGTTTTGGAAAGCGTTATTTGTTTCTAGTGTTGCTAATTCGTAGATTAGGTTTTTGATACGTTTTAATTTAATTCTAGCTTTAATGTCATTTTAGATAGTGCCTGGTTCTGGCCTGAAGGTTGTTCTGTGCTGCAGCTCCGTGCAAGCCCCCTCTCTCATTTCACCCTAAAGCAATTGTGTCAAGGTCTTCTACTGGTGGCAGTGGCACGAGTCGTGGCACCGTAGCATGCCACGAGCTTCTCCGCGCCACTAGCGTCGGGAAACGAAACTATTAGTAAACCCGCCGTTTTACGTGATGGCGTTGTCTCTGGAGGCGGGGTGGTGAACTGCGTGGAGGGGCGCTTTCGTCGTGGCATTCGTGCCACGGACTCCCGCTCGTGGCATCGACCTTGACAACCCTGCCCCAACAGGCCCTATTATTGACCTTCCCATCGTCATCCATGGCATCATTTTTGGAAGAAAAAATGTGTCAGAGATCTTTGTGTGCTGCCAGAGAGCGTGTTCGACTCATGGTGAGGCCATGGACATCCATCACACAGTCCAGAATCGCTCACGTTGTCAGGCGGCGACGCGAAGGCTAGAGGGCGCTAGGCGGCCCAGGTTCAGAGCTGCGCGGCATCGGACATTCGGCCTAGTACGAGAAAACATGCCTCGGGCGAAGCCAGTGGCGGCTCCTAAACTTCAGGCCAGGTAGGGCACAAAACAAAAAGCTAGAAAATAACTAATAAAAATTTTATTTTGAAGTTTAAGCGCTGTAAACTGAAAAACACTTGAAATTCCTCATTAGTTTCTCACGTATTAACTAGGCTGAATGAGAAGAGAGAACGATTCAATTGAAACAACAAACGCTAACGCTCAAGAAAAAAAACTCGCACAGAATTCACAGCTGCTGATATTATGAAGATTACGCGGGTCCTGAGCTAATCAGCATTTCATTTCTCAGATACTCTGAGCGTTGTTTGTAAATCTGTAAAGTGGCGCTTGCAGTGGCAGTCACAAAAAGCTTGTGACCGTGAAGGGCCTTAAGGGAGCATTACCCCCTCCCTTTTTCCCTCGCACTATGAGGAAAAGCTTTGCTGAACGGGAGGGAGCTGGTCACACGAAGCTTGCGGACTTCGCCCTGTTGCCACAACTACCTCGTTATCTGTGCTGTGAAATAGTATCGATATTGTCCGTGAAAACCTTAACGTAAATTATCTAGAATTATTACTCAATAATATGACACGCATTTCAGTCCACTATTAATATTTTCCTTTACAAGTGGGAGGGCACGTGACCATGTGACCTTATGGTAGAGCCGCCACTGGGTGAAGCGGATGTCCTGTCAGGCTATAGATTCCGGCGTCACAAACTTTTTGGGCGAATAGTGCTAGATCCAGAGTATAACATTACATTAACGCCAGTTTCTTTATTGAATTCTTTATTGAATTTTTTAATTACACTAATGTAATTGTGATATACTTAGTAACGTAAACCTAATTTTAATGCATATGATTTTCCAAAAAAATCCACAAATGTATTTTTTTGTAATAGCTGCGAATGTTTGCCTATTTTTGTCTTTCAATTAAAATGCAGTATTTTCGGTTACTTATTCATTTAGAAACATTGGTAGTATTATGTTTTAATACACCAAATGATTCAAAATAAGTAACCTAAAATCCTACGTTTTCAATTGAAGGATAAAAATAGACAAATAGGCCAAAATACGCAGCTTAAAATTTACATTACTAACAATTTGAATACATTATTGTATTTTAAGTAAAACCTTTCAACGAAACTAAGCTTAAAATGGATCATTTGAGAATAGTTTCAATGATATTTTCTTAAAAACGGCTCCAAATTTTTCAATGAATATAGTAGCAGGCTTTACTCTTCTACAATATTCATAAATTGACTCTTCAATTCTATTGTTAGGTATTCGAAAAAAATGAGAAAATGTGAAAATTGTCTTTTAAGCGCCAATACAAGGCAGTTGAGAAGGAGCTGGGACATTTAAACGATAGCCTAGACAGAAGAGATGAGGAAACTAGTAACTACAATGAGAAAGTCTTTGACATAGTGCAGAGCTATCAGCTTCTCACTGAAATTTGTTTTTCAATGTCGAGACCTTAAATAAATCCAGGTAGGATTAAAGAAACTGAGTACGTTTTGCACATTTTTGCGTGGAATACATGCAATTTTAAAAACATGATTGTCTCAATAACAGAATTTTTTCTTTATTATTTCCTAGAAGAGAGTAAAGTACGCCATGAAAATCTGCATTTTTAAACACTGCAAAAAGTTAACATTTCAGAAATATAATTTAGTTCATAGAAATGTTTACCTTCTCGTGTACGTACTTATATACAGAAACATATATATAGTAGAAAGTTATGTAATGCTGCGGAAAATCGATTTCCAGATTTCAACGGAAATGCACGAGATCTGATGCCAAAATTTTTTTTTAACGTCCGACAGTCCGTCCGTCTGCTTCCTCTAAATCAAACGTAGGTTTTTTTCCAGAATGGGTATTCCCGGGACGATCTGGTTCGTTTCGGGGCGTAGCGATTTTGGAAAACATTCTTAAAATTGAGGTGTACTTTACATAAAGCCCTAAGGACATTTTCAAAATTTTCTATAAAACGGATCCCATTTTTTCTTTACATTTTTTGAAGGAATAGAGTAAAATACACCTATAAAGGTGGTATATGCCCATTTTTCACTATTAACTCTGATTTTTTTAAAATTGCAAAAGATTACATTTTTTCAGCGTCGTCCTACAACTACAAAATTGAAGATAGAGATTTTTCCTTCCAATGAAATTTGTACTTCATAGTTGATTCTTCCAAAAAGATCATGTATATTTTTTTAAAAAAATTGTAGGAGTTCTCGCGCACTATTGCGAGCAATATACGCAATATTAAAAATTAAAAATAAGATTTTCTCGAAAAAGGCTAAAAAGTTTTTCTTTAAACTTTTGGTATTGATAGTGTCAAATGTACTCTAAAATACAACATAAACGTAATTTTTCTGTATTCAATCCTTTTTTTTCAAAAACTACAAAAATGTAATTTTCACACCTATTTACATTAGCGGCGATTTGTTCACATTATTAAAGTTATAAATATACGTGCATTAAATAAAGTCATACAACTGAGAAGTTTCCTGTCAAAAGCATTTTCAGACACGCTCAAGCACCTTTTTCCCAAAAACTGCTTCAATTTTTTTCTTCGAACTTTTCGTGCGGACGGTGCTAATTGAATAAGACGTAAAGTTCTTTTCTCAAACGAATTTTTAAAAAATTACGCAAATGTATTTTTTTAAATCACTCACGCCGTTAATATCCACATTTCCGGTGCTATGTAAAAACTATTGTATTTGTGAATGCAAGTGCTTCAAATAACTTCCAATGACTTTTTTCGAAAACTCAAAAATAATACGTAAAAAAGAGCTTGAAATTCCGCATTTACAGTAACGCTTAAATCCCATTCCCTTCAAAACGGCTCCAAATTTTTCAACGATGATTGCCAATAGGATGCCTTCTTTAATATTCTTAAGGTAATATTTCGATTCTATTATTAGGAAAGTGATAAATTAAGAAAAACATACAGGTTGGACGGCGATAGATGGTAGCTGGTTAAAGTATGTGGCAAGTCCGAATAGAGTCCCAGACCAAAGAAAATAGAAAACTGATTTGGGAAATTGAGTGCCATTCTGTAGCAATAATAATTTACTTAATCGCATCTAATGATGTCGGTTCTTTAAAATTTGATCTCATTTGCAATAAGCTAATATATATTTTAATGAGAAATTTCGCCTAATTTTTGCAATTTTAGAAATAATAAAAATTGCCAATTCGAATGTCTCGCACTTCTTTTCCTGAAGAAAATGTTTCTTAAAATATCAAGAGGCAATATGACAATGTCAAAACCGCAACAAGGCTGCGTCAAATTATCAGAATTACATCTCATTCTTGGACAATGTTTCTTTTTTATTATTATTTTCTATCTGTTCTACAATACATGTTTTTCAGAGAAGTTAATCTTTTTTTTAATTTGTTTATTTTAAGTCGCATCAACTGCTATGGTTATTAGCGACTACCAATTTGTACAATACATAATATTTTCTTTAGTTATAAAAACAATGATAATTGATGATACACAATGACAAAGATAATAACACAAAGACACAATACTCTCACAATGACAATGATAAATAAACAGGAAATAATAAACAGAAACAATAAACAGAAACAGAAACAACAAACAATAAATAAACAGAAAAATTATACAGAAAAATTTAACAGTTTTGAATCATATTTAAAAGGATTATATGTCATTTAGGAAATTACAAGATTTACAGAAATGTAGTATTTTTTTTTTGATAATCCTCGGATGTTAGGATTAGTTCTTCATCATGTTCATCAATATTCTGCTCGCGTCTGTTGTCCTGAAATAGATTACAGTAGTATAGCAAATGATGGATGTTGAGAGAGGTATTGCAGGGCACACAGATGGGAGGGGGATAACTGGTTAGAAGATGCTTGTGACTAAAATTACAATGACCTGTTCTTATTCGTGATAAGATCACCTGTTCTTGCTTAGAAAAGTCTTTGGAGGTTTTCAAGGAGTAAAAATTTCGAATTTTTTTGTGCAAATTGCTAGACTTGAATGTTCTCTAGTAGTTGTCCCATATCGTCTGCATTTTCTTTATGGAGAGTGACCACAGATCAGTCCATATGTGGGAAGTTGCTAAAACTCTTCCGATTTCTGGAGTTGTCATTTCTTCCTCAACGCTTATTATGTCATCTTCAGGTATCTCTTTGTAATTTGGGAGCCAGGTCATTACTAGAGGCTTGTTGGATTGCATGCCATAGTACAGTTCATGAATGTTGTCTATCATTGTTGCACTCGAGACACCATTGCATATTTTATTGATTGCTTCAATAGATGTGGAAAAGACGACAATTTTTTTGCTGTTAGATTCCTTTGCAAGTTTGAAAGCTGTCAATATGGAGCACATTTCTGCAGTAGTTGGACTGGAGTAATAATGCAGTCTATTTTTAATTTCAATTTCTTGAGTGAATGTTATTGCATATTTATCCTCTTGATTTTTATGAATTTTGTGAATATCATATAGCAATCTTTGTATTTGTTTACTAACTCAGTTGATTTTATCTTCCAGTCTTCATCTGATATTTTATCTTTTAGGATGGAGGTTAAAGATAGGTCTACTTCTATGTCAGGTATTATCCATGGTGGAATGTTTGGTTTTCTTTTCTCTCCATTGAAATTTTTCATGATATTTAACTTCCTGAATAAGTTTTTGATTTTGTTATATATTGGGGTAAATCGTTTATGATCTTTATAATAAACTTGAAGTTTTGGGTAGATGTCATGGTGAATTATTGGATTATTTACTTCAGCTGCTTTGATGGCATATTTGAGGGTTAGCAAATCTCTGCGATGTGATAGGTTTGTTTCTTTTGCTTCTATTAGAATGCTACCAATAGGACTAGAATGAAAACAGCCTGTACATATTCTCAAGGCTTTATTATGAATAACTTCAAGTTTTCTTAGATCTTTTTTACTGGCAGAATCATATACTATGGCTCCGTAGTCAATCTTGGAACGGACTATTGCTTTGTATGTCATCAAAAGAAGAGATTTGTCAGCGCCCCAGTTTTTATGAGAAATGAATCTCAATATGTTTAACCTCTTTTTACATTCATCAACTAGTAATTGAATATGTCTTTTCCATTTCAGTTTGGAGTCAATATACATTCCCAATACTTTAAGATTTTCATCAAATTTGAGACTTTGTTCACCTAGATGTAGTGAAGGCTTTTCCTCTTCCTTTTTTGTAGAAAATAGGATGCATTGTGTTTTCGATGCTGAGAATTTGAAGCCAGTCTTGAGAGACCATTTATGTATTTTATTTAAGGCAGATTGCATAATGTCTTTGCTAGATTTGATAGAGATTCCTTTGCAGAGGATGGTGATATCATCAGCATACATCCTTATGATTACTGGGGGTGTGATTCTTGTACCAGCATCGTTAATTGCCAAGAGAAATAGTGTGACACTTAGTACAGATCCTTGCGGCACTCCATTCTCGAGATACTTTACTTCAGATAGGTTCCCATTGACTCTTACTTGTATGGCTCTCTCATTTGTCAAATTTTTTATAAAGTGAAATATGTTACCTTTTAGTCCTTTTTCCTTTAAAATAGTTAGGATTCGATGGATCCAGACCATATCGTAGGCTTTTTCTATGTCCAAACTTACAGCCAGGACATGTTGCTTGTTGAAAGTTAATCTTTGTCAGTTCATTAATATTTGGTTATTTACCTAACTGCGGTATTCCATCAGGAAACTAAGACGTTTAGTTGTAAAAGATGTTGTAAAGACCGATAACAGTAGATTATGTTAGGAGTTTTGATATATGTAATTATACATTTCAAATATTTACATAATACTCAATTATGGGGGCAAAACCAGTCTGTTGTAAATTTTGATTTTATTTTACATCCCTGCGAACTCCGTCGGGAGTCGATCTCTAGGGCTTTCCGGTCGGAGGCTCTGCGGTCACAGCAGTGGAACCCTGATCCACCTTAGCCGGGAAATATATTGAATGATTTCAATTTGGAACAATCTGATACTGGTTATAAATGGTCTGTTTTTATGAGGTCTTTCTGTGTAATTGGTCCATAAAACAACTTATTGACACGTATGGTCAATGTTTCTGAGTGTATGGAACGTAGTTTTATACTGTTGAATTTATACTGTATTTATTGAAGAGTTGGTTTTCGCATCTAATTATCACGATTGGTACGAGTTTACAAAGTGGTTGTTTACAAAGTTTACAAATGGCTGTAATCTGTTATTATGGACAGAAATTGTAGTATTAAAAATTGCGTCAGGATACTATTGCTAAAACGTACTTGCTGTTGTAGCATTACAATTCGTTGAAGTATTGAAGATGGAGTTGTTCTTCTTGACAAATGTGGCCATAACATTTTTATGGTACCCACAACATAAACTTGAAGTAAGGTTTAGTATTCATTCTGATTCAAAAATTGCAAATTACTTTCGTTAAACCAATAAATGAAATAAAAGAATCAACGGTTTGACCAAAAAGTCCTAAACATAGTATGCGATGCACGACAATGACATCAGATAATGAAAAAGATAACTTCACGGACGTTTACAAAGTTGTGGCCCTCGTAAATGAGTAAATGTGTAATTATAATAGATAACCTTGAAAGAAGATTTGGAATAAACCTTTCATTGCTACCCTGGGTCTCCTGCACCCAGAGAGAACAAAGAAATTAATTTTTCAGGTTTTTTTATTACTGTAAACTCTTCAGATGTTCAGTGGCTTCATTGTTTTTGGTACTAAATCGTTCCTTCAGTTATTGCGTTTACTGGGAACTTATTACGTGAGATATTTCATTTTCCTGATTTTTTGAGGGTCTCGTAGTTTGATGTATGTAATAAATACACGACCTTCGTGTTTGGAATTCTAATAGAAATCTGTTATTACCTCTGCTTTCGTCTAATGCAGGGATTAATAATACACCTAACACGTAATATTAAAATAGGAAGTTGTATAATGCGACTAAGCGAAGAATGAAGGATGAGATTGAAGGATGCGCGTCTTAGAACTAACAATGTAAACACGGGTCTGTACAGTCAGTTTCGCTAACTTTTGTCGCCAGAGGCGTGAAGCAAGTTCAGAGACTGCTTCTACGGAATCATGGCCTCGTCCATAGAGGTTATGAATCAGCTGATACAATATAACTTCAGAGACACATTATGCAAGATTTGCAATGTATATTTAATTTTTGTCCCCTTAAGTTACTTTTTTATTTTCACCATTCTAGTACAAGACAAATGAAAAGTTATATTTATATTGAATTTTTAAAATGTATTCGTTGAATTTAAACATTTTGTATTCTTCATCCTTTTTACATAGGCGGTTTCTTAGGTTTGCAATAAAGTACCAAAACATTAATATTACTTCGTAAGTATCTACAATAATTTTCAGTATGGTGGTAGTTACTTCTTATTTAAAAAAAGAATTTTAATTGGTATATGTTCTGAGAAACTACCCAAGTTAAAATAAACGATTTATTTGAATGTTACGGCTCATCGAAGGAATTAGTTTCAAACGTTTGAATCGTTTTTCAGAGAAAGGTAAACTTTTATTTCTTCCAATATAATGTGCAGATGTGTTCCAACACAGTTAAAAGATTAAATTGTGAAGATACTAGATTTGCGACAAAAAAATCGCCTTTTTGCGACGCAATAAATCGCGCTCATTACAAAATGAACTCGTGTGCGAATGATCTGCTAGGCGAACTTGTTACTTTGCAACCGTTCACAATGACAGCAGTGGGACTCTCTTACTCGCCAATCAAATAGAAGAACCAATTTCGTTTCTTGCAACGGCCATACTTGAGGCAGCCAAAGCGGCATCTTCCAGACCTAAAAATCCTTGAGGTACACTTGAGGTTCCCAAATCTAAAAATCCAACTCATTATCTCACGAATTTCATTCCATGTGATCTACTGATCATCATCTTACTCAAACGTCAAATCAGACGCCAATGACACAATAAATTCTTCCTTTGTCACATGCCTCCCATTCTTAAAAGCCAAACTTCATTCAGCTGTAGAAGCAGTCCACAACGCGCTCAAGCAATATTACAGGTAAAAATTACAACTCTTTATGTCCAAATTAGATGAAAATTCGGACGACCTCTGGAAAGTCTGTCGACATTTCTCCTGTCCAATTCAAACAATTCCCCTGCTCCAAACTGAAGGAAAAATAGCGCATACGATCCCGGAAAAGCTACACGAACTCACAGCGCACTTCAAATCGGAGTACTCTCAAAGTTCATCCCTCTCCCCCCCCCCCACACACACACTACGAGAAAACATCTGTAGAGAAGTTTCTAAATTATCAGTTTATCCCCGCCCCATTACCCATAGATTAAACCTCTCCACGCAACATAAAGCAATTAATCAGCAAAGACCAAAACCAAATCTTTTCTCGGAAGAGATACCGTGTCTAACCTTGCTCTAAAAACACCTCCTGTCACGCGCCCTTGCTTATCTAACTGCTATCTTCATCAGCTGCCTAAGACTCAGATCCTTCCTCTAATAATGATATCTGTTTGTGTTCATTGTGGAGTTATTGGAACCAATTATTAAACAAACATTTTTTTCTTTTTAATATTTTTACTTTCGAATTCCATAGGTTCGGATTCTTCTTCAGGTGTTTTTCCATTAATTCCTGTTTTCCATTACCTCTTGTCAATAATTAACTAAAGGATACGTTAGGTGAGAAATTCACCCAACACTTTTCACAACGTTCATTTTATCTAACGGTGGCTAGTGAAACGTTTTTCGATTTTATCATTATTATTTTTATATTCTTAATCTTTTCAAAACTTATCAAATTACAGCATTTAGTTCTGGACTCTGACATACAACATTTATCGTCTTACCTGTTGCATGGTACGAGTAATCCTATACAGAATTACGATTACTGGAAGTTCTGTGGAAGAAAAAAAACTTACTATTCAACTGATAGCAACTACAATATATTGTCAGCCTTTTCTCTTTTAAAAACAATCAAATTTTAACATTTATTACTATTATTTTACAAAGCACACCAGATCTCTTTTATTAAATGATTGAGCTTTCTCTCTGAATACATGAGTGTACTGGTCTTTTTTGAATAATGTTCGTAAAATTAAGATTTCTTCTGGGACGAACCCCTTCTGAAATGCTTCCCACGTTCCACTGTCCAGTTGATGTCTTCCATAAATGTTTTTTGCTTATTATACGAATAAGTTCCGAATACCCCCCACTATTTCTTTGATTATTTGATCCTTTACGTAATTTAATACGTAACCTCGAGACGCGACTGGCCCTCGCTAGATTTCGTGTGAAACCTCTCCTTATTAATACTTTCTACCCAGCTTCGGAGCTATCCTAAGATAAACCTCTCGAAAAATACGAAGTATTTTTAAATTAAATGAACTAAATTGACTTTAACACACGAAACACAAAAATCACAATTATAATTTACTATCGGCAATGCTTCTGAACTTTAATTATATACTATGTCGATCTATAAGAATTAACCATTAACTATTCGCCTCAATATATTTTTTTAAATTTTTTATTTAATAGGTAATTACAACACATTTATATATAATTTCAATACTTTTTCTATGTGGCTAGGCTGAAGGCCTTTAAGCCATTACAATATCCACATCATACCGCATTCTAACCTTCCGAATTCTGGCATTCACCCCTAATGGTCTCTTCATCGCATCAAAGCTGCGGAAAGGAGACCATAAAGTACGGCTGAGGAAAAAACCCCTGAAGGGGGAAAACCTGCCGTCAGAAGACGAGTACATTCTAAGCTACTAGATTTTTTCTAAAATATTTATTCATTTTCTGGCGTAGGAATCTTCTCCAACAAGTCTTTTGGCCTCCTCAGCCCCTGAAATCAAACAGCGCCACAGAAGATCTCCCGCACTACCGCCTCTCCGATCAAATTACTACTGGTTAACTTAATTATCGCTTACTGATTAATTATTACTAACTTACTAATTAAAATTTGTGATTAGCATTACTGATAACCTTACTAGTTAACTTAATTATCGCTTACTTATTGAATTAATTATTTCATCTCCAGTCTAGGCTCCGCTCGTACTAACCAGTGCAGTTTTCCCACTCCATGATTACCGTTTCCCTGATAGTTCAAACCTTTCCTAAAAATGTTCCTAATTCTTTCATGAAGTGCGATCTATTATCAACTAATATGTTTTGAGCGAGCGTTATGTTTCTAAGTTGGAAACAATAGTTCCCCATACCCATCCATTTTCCTCTCCAAGTTTCTGTAGCGCAGTAGTTTAACAGGACGTGGATCCAATCTTCTCTATATATTCTCTCAATAAATTTTACCAAATAGCCCAGATTACAAAGAAAACTAAAATTGACACATACCGCTTATCATTTTATGTTAACAGCTCCACTGCTTTTTATGAGACTGAGAAAATGTTATTTTCCACAAGATCAAGACTTCCAAAGCCTACTTCACATTTGTAGCATCTTATGACAACCGGGCCGTGACGTAAACGCTACATTTACGTGCTTTTACAAGGAACATGGAATCTCTCTATTTATTGACACATTTCCTTAACAACGTCTGTTCTTCGTCTCCAGAACGTCCCGAAAACGTCCCGAAAACCTATGATCTTTTCGTAATGGCGGGCTTGATGCCATTATTTTCATGCCAAATACCGTAGGGTCTTTTGGTATATCACAGTAGACATAACTTTGTTTTACATTAATTAATAAATATTAAAAAATAAATGGTCTGGTTAATAATTGGTTCCAATAATTCTTAGGATTCTCCCCCATGCTGAAAATAGTCATTCCCCTTTTAAAATCCTCAATAATTACCCGTCCGCATGGGTCTGTTCGAATAAACTAATTAAGTACTTTAACCTCCTGGATACTTGTCTCACATTATGCATAGACTAAATAAAACGTAAGGAGCCCTACTCAAATTATATCCGTTAATTAATGGAAAATATCTAGAAAAAAAAATTCTGCTTCTCTACAAATCAGCTCTAAGACCCTCGTTAACTTACACAGCCCCACTCTGGGTCGGTGTCACTCCTTCCGTCCTATAACCTTTGTAAACCTTCCAAAATAAAGTACTACCCACAATTACCAATGCCTCTCAAGTGTCAACTTTATAGAGAACTGGACATTAAACCGATCACTAATTACATTTCTCTCCTGTCGGCCAAATTCTTTATTCACCTCCAAACTTTCCCTTGCACCTGTCACTTTAACCTCGATAAAACCAGGTTTCTTCCACAAGAATCAAATTCCGTTTCCCAAAAGATCTGCTTTGTCCCCTATAACGTGAAGAAGTTGTTACCTCACCTCTCACGTCATATTTTTCTATCCTCTTACCTTAAACATCACAACATTCTTAATAATCGTCATAGAGGTACCCAGTATGGATGTCTTTGCTCAGAATTAGGGGTACAGTGTGCGCAGTTTCAGTTCCTTATACATACTACGAGCCCCAGTAGTTCATGCGTCTATTGTGTGATAAATACAAAAGCGAACAAATTAGTACGAACATACGCTGTCCTTTAGAACACTTTATTTTCACACTGCAAAATATACGAAACAAACTTTTCATGTACTTAATAATTCAAATGTAATCCGTTATTGTTAATAAGTTCATTTATCTTCTTAAGCCTTGAGTCTACTAAAATTAAACATAGTTGATTTCTTCGTCACGAATCCAGACTCAACTGACTCAAGAAGGTTTATTTTTGTATCACATTTCATTTTTATGAGTCCATTGGATTTAGATCAGGAGTTGTGCGATTGAATTTATATCACGAGAATTTCCTGACCACTGGAGCACTTGAATATTGCTAGTTTTAAAAAAATGGCAGCTTTCTTCGACGTTTCCGTGGTGTTATTTCCATTGAAAGGAACAAAAACAGGAACACACTGAGAATGTCTGTGTGTGTGAGAGAGAGAACTGTCGGAAATATCAGTAAACCAATTAATCAATAAATCCGGGAAACCGGTATTTTTTCATGCCTCTTCCAAATACCTTTACTCATTTATACTGGTAAAATATCATAATACGACGTCTATACCGGTATGGACGTCCATAAAGCTTATAACAGTATTATTCCGGTATTTGCAATGGAAAATAATACGGTTCACATCACTCCCTCTTTCCGTTCTCTCTCTCTCTCTCTCTGTCTCTCTTTCTTCCTCTCTCTCCAATACTAGTGTAATGTTCGTCACTATCATAATTTATCTATCTATTTATAATATAACTGAACCGCTATCTGGAGAAATCCTCCGGATGATGAGATGTACAGCAGTGCTGAAAAAATAGCATCACTTGAATGAGCAAAATACAGAAAGCCCATTTTCTGTAGGTGATGCGCTTTCTTTGAGCACTACTGTAAGTCCGCGCTGGATCTCACGACCCGGCTTCGCAGACGCACCACCACCTTCTGCGAAACAAGAAGTTCTCCACCAACGGGACTAATCTCAGTTCACGAGGAAACTGTCGGATACATTAATGAACCAATTAATCAATAAATCCGGAGTAGCTGATATTCCTCTCCCTCTACTATGTTAAATGCGGCGTTTAATTATACAGGATGTCCGGGAAGGAAACGTCGAAAATTGGCAAGTAAGCTCTTAAAACAATTTTAAGCATATTTTACCTAATAAACTACTTGGATTTTCTGAATGGCTGAGCCGCAATAAGCACTCAAAATTTTTTTTGAAAATATTATTTCTATGCAAAACTTTGCATTGTAGAAGCACAGAAACGATCCTGAATCACGTAAATTGTTTATTATTTACAAAAGAAATTTATATATGTTCAGAAAGAAAAAATAACCGAGAAATAAATAGAACGGTCGAATTGTGTAAATTGGGTGTTTTTTACGGCTGAGCCGCAACAATTTTTATTGCTTGTTGCGGCTCAGCAATTCGGAATATCCAGAAGTTTATTAGACACAATATGCTTAAGAGCTTATTTTCCAATTTTCGACGTTTCCTCCTCGGACAGCCTGTATGTGGGTTTCATGGGCGTTCCCCTCTCGAAATCTTGAAGTATACATATATCAGAGAGAACAAACTCTGGGCTCCGACTGGTCTCCCGAGACAGGTGGAAATGGAGTGCGTGAAATACTGTGTGTACTTAAGGCGGAAGATCAAGGAAGAAAAGATAACGCGCGAACAGTGGTCCCATTGTTAAAGTTCTACTCCGACATTCGCCTGGTGTTGATCGAAGAGAAACAGCAGAGGTGGCTCTGGGCATCAATGAATGTCACTACAGAGCTTCTGACCCACAGGTCTTAATTTCGTGTCCCGTCGATCGCAGGATTTTCGACATTAGCTTGTCAGATAGGTCGAATACAATGGAGGAGAATTCTAGCGGCCGGCTGCTCTGATCGGTGGTAATTTCCATGGTTTTCCCGATCAACACAAGGAGAATGCCGGAGTAGTATACTAACCATCGGGCCACGAACTGCGCTCGATCTTTCCTTCCTCGTCCTTGTCCCTATCCTAAACCTTAACTTACACACACACAATAACATGCACTGCTCTACCACATGTCGGGAGACCGGTCGGAAGCTTACAGCTTGTCTCGGCTGGGGCGGTCCCCCGCCGCTGGGAGATATCTGGTTGGGGAAAACCCCGCTAGCCGACGGGCAGGATCAGGTCGACACCGGATCTCACCATAAGACCACCACCACAATGTCTCGCACTACACTTACAGAATAATGACCTTATCAGTTGACGCGCTTCGAATCACTAGTCAATCAATCTGATCGGATAAAGAATTGAAAACTATCATTTAGAAAACGCGAACGACAGACTTCGGCTTAATTAGAATATGGCTAGTGTCAAAATTCTCCACCAACCAGACTGGAACACTAGGCCCTCCCGGTCAGAAAGTCTGCAGCGTGGATAATTGTTCCTTTGAGCCATCTCAGCGGTAAAAATTACAATGATTTTCCCCGAAATACCGGCATAACAACTTTAAATAAAGAAATTTTACAGGGATGGAAGACCGACAATGGTAAAATAGTTCTAAAATTACCAGTATGCGACATCATGTACCGAAATTTTAAAGGTATTTCGAATAAAGGCATAATAGAGTTAAAGGTAATTCTATATCGGTATTAATGCCTTTACCGCTATAATTTCGGGATTCGGCCCTTCACCGCAGGCCCTCTCTCTGAAACTTCATGAAATGCATTTCTCTAGTTGCTGCAACAGTCAGTTTCTGCAGTTACTTATGCTTGAAGCGAAGGTAAGAAACGAAGAAAAAACACAAGAAAAGGTGAACATGAATACATATTTATTACAGTATTATTACTTTTGATCTCAAAATTTGCGATATTGATTTCTAAACGAGAATCAACAGGACATCTTTTTTCTAAGAACAAAAATCACTGAAATAACCGCGAACTTCTAAAATCTAAAATCATCTGAACATATCCACAAGAAGAAAAGAAATGATCATTCATCACCGGAGCTATGTCAATACCTTCCTTTTGCACTTTAAATTTTATTTTACTATTCAGTGCTTCGTACGCAGTCTTCAAAAATGTCAAAATGATGAATTTTTGGCACATAAAAAGAAAGAGAAACGCTTTTCGAACTCAATCTGGGTTATTTGCGAGGAAGAAGAAAATACACGAAAATAATACACGTTCTTATATTTCCACATATCGTCTGGTCTAATCAAGCAATCAAGCCCACTGCGCTACATCTGGAAACTGTCAAGTCATCTCAGCAGACTTCACCAACACTAAGAACCTCGAGAAGAGGTTCGACCTTGTGAGGTCACAGCCTGCAGCAACGAAGAGATAGACTCGAAATAGCCTCTTACGATAAAGTATCTCCTCCGCATCTGCTCCGTTCATTCATTGGTATCACGTGGTAGCTCTCCCGAGCCGGTCCTCGACACGCAATGTCATTGCGAATAGTACGCACGATGCGTGCCAGCGAATGACGTAATGAATGGGGGAAGGGGGAAGAACGCGGGGGTGGCCGAACGGAAAGAAGAAGCGGGGCGAGTCTATGCGGGGCGGGGCGGGGCGGGGCGGGGCGGGGCGGGGCGGGGCGGGGCGGGGCGGGGCGGGGCGGGGCGGGGCGGGGCGGGGCGGGGCGGGGCGGGGCGGGGGGCTAATATTAATGCCAGTACTAATTACTCGTATTGATCACATTTATATATTCATATATCAGTGCAATTTAGAATATTTTCATAAATAATAAAAATAAAAGATAAGCTTCCAAAACCTGTGTTATATTCCTTATTTATGTCTTTCATTTATTTACGAGTATATTAAAAGTTCGTATATAAAATTATGTTTGTATTTTATTATTGTATTTTATCTGCCAATTGTACCTGCCTCTTTTGTACCTGTATCTAATGATGGAGACATATTTGATCCCCGTAACAAAAGTATGAGTGAAAAAAAACGAAAATAGAAAACTTGTCTCAAAATTGAGGAAGGATCAAGAAACGTAATACAGACTATCATTAAGTGTTATAAAAAATATAACATAACTTCCCTTTTTAACACTCTTTCACTTATTTTTAATACTTGGAGCATTTTGTAATTCTGTTGGACGTAATTTCATTCCTGGAAAAGTTCTATTATACTCGTGCTTTGGAAATTCTCAGATAAATTCCCCCTCTCGCTTCGCGAATCGGGTATTTATCAGCAATTTCCAAAGCACTCATGGTACTACGTATGATAACAACTAGGGGGTGGATTTTGAAGACCTAAAATATCGCCAGAAATGATCAATAAAATGTTCTTAAGGAGTCATCCATAAATTACATAACGCTAAAGGGGCAGGGAAAGTCAGAATAGTGAACTAAGTCAGTTAACGAATGAAGTTGAACATAACGACAAGTGTATTACTAGACAGTGAACTAGCTATGAACAAGGCCACAAGTAGCTGACAGCACAACTCTTCCCTAAGAAATCAGGAGGCCTTAGCCCTATATGGGACAGTATAGGCTAATAATAATAATAATAATAATAATAATAATAATAATAATAATAAACACGACCTTGGAGTTGGTGGTGGAGCTTGAGTACCCCCATGAGCCTTAACGCTATGTCAGTGGTAGCCTAGCTACCGGTAGGGCCTCCCTTGCTGAATAGGTTGAAGGTGAGGGGTCAGACGAAGAAGTACTCCATTTTGAGGAGAGTGGGAAGTAAGTAGAGAAGGAAGGGTCATGAACCTTTGGACTTCCTGTTGTCGGACCATAGAGGGTACAGGAGAGAAACTGGGTTGGCACACCAGGCCACTGATTAGAGTGGAGGCCCGAACCTTGCATTAGCCAGCGAAGGAGGCTGCCTTCAGCAGTCAGTGAAAATCCCGTAGGGTTTAGTAATGCCGACTGGCGATCGGAGGGACCCCTTGCTGGGCCCTGCGGGGGGATGCCCCGAGGCCACTGTGGGTCGCAGTAACGGATGGCAGGAAACAACCCGAGGGTTAAGTGTGATCTGTGAACTCGAACTTGCGTCCTGCGAATCCTCAATTCAAACCAATGAGCAAAATGGATAGAACAAGCAATGTAATGAATCTTAACGTGCCTTGTTCTACCAATGTCCCATACCTGCTCAGAAACCGAGCTAATGTCACCTTGTCGACGTCTGGCCATCCCACGGATGCTAGTCCCAGGGACCCAGAGCCGGCAGTAGCTCGAAGCCATCGTCAGAGATGGACCCGGGATGAATTAAAGGAGGTGATGTGGTGCTTTTACTATGCAAAAGCGAAAAATGGGGGCTCAGAAATAGAAGTCTTCAAGGTATGGAGAGAGCGGAACCCAGATATCAGACCTACCCTAGACTCAAAGAAGCTTGCCAGTCAACGACGATACATACTCAGCAGTGGAAAATTCACAGCAGAACAACTTGCTGACATTGAGAGAAATGCGGAGTATGTATTTCGCTCGAACAATCCACATGACGAACATGTAGAACTTGAAAATGATGATCCCGTGGAAGGTTCATCGCTTTCCAGTGAAACACACGTCAGTGGTGAAAACTCATCTGGCAATGAATTACACAATAAGGACATAATGCGAAATCTCCTTCGGCGCGAGATAGAAAGAGTTAGTCAACTTCCGTTTGAATCTCGCGAACCGTTGAGGAGAATATACGAAAATGCCAAAGCTAAAAGAGTGATAGAAACAGTGAATTCTGTCTTAAATGAGGTGGTGGAGACCCCAGGCAGAGATCTAGATATTACTGAAATCAATCACATCATATATGCAACTGGATATCTAGTATCTCAGATAATTTTGGGGCCAGCCAAGAACACCGACGGCCGACACCAAAACAGAGTAAACAGCTCTGTACCCCCATGGATGAACAGAATTATGAAACGGATAGCCGACACCCGGCGTGAAATATCATTCTTAGCTGAGGCATCTTCTAAATCAACGCACACCTCTAAAGTTCAACGAAAAATATTCAATGTTGAACAAAAATACCAAATTGAAAATGACACCAGCAGGCTAATGGTAGTTGAGAAGCTAAAAGAGAAAATTCAAGCATGGGCTCAACGAATAAGAAGGTACAAACGTAGAATAGATTTCCGTGTACAGAACCGGTTGTTTGAAACAGACGCGAAGAGATTCTATCGCAATCTGACTCAAAAACCGAATGGCAAAGCTGTTACTCCTTCAAAGATGACGTCGAAGCATTTTGGGCAGGAATCTGGGAAGAGAGCAGATCCTACAACAAAGACGCATCTTGGCTTCAATCTGAAGTTGATGCTGCCGATGAACTTGTAGAAACAGTGGAAGATGTTCACCAATTCTCGGAAGGGGACCTCTTCCAAGCAATTAAGAACATGGGAAACTGGAAGTCCCCCGGGATTGATAAGATCCAGATTTATTGGATTAAGAAATTAACAGCAATACTGTCACACCCAAGGTTCGTTATCGAGCCACACGGTGGCGTCGATTGTCAACCACAGCGTCGAGCTCCGGCGGCGTGGGTGTGCGCCGAAGTCAACGAGGGCGGCCCGGGCCTAGCTCAGTCGGCCAACTTTGTCACCTGCTTAGAATCTAACTCGGATGGAAGGAGTCGTAAGGCGTTTGCTAACTACAGAAACAATTCAGTGGTTGGTAAAGCAAATAAAAAGGTTTATTCCCGCCTAATAATAGGCCGGGGAAGTTACAGTGATTCAAAGAGTTAAGAAAGGCCCTACCTGATGAGCTCAGTTAGAAACGAAAGAAAAAATGAGATAAAACTTAAATCTAAAAAAAATAAAGAACGAGAATTACAATCAAATTCCTTTACAGGCCCCAACAAACTCTAGGCCATTCGCCTTCTGGCTGACAATAATGAGAAAACAAGTGCCTAAGCGCGGCACAGCAATGCACAATAGTTCTTTGGCGGTCGTTGACCGAAGTTTATGCCTGAATGGGGCGGCGTGTAGGCGGCCCTCGGCGGCGGCGGCGGCGGCAGCGTCGGGTTCTCTCCGTCTGGGTCGGCGGCTGAGATGGCCCTGCCAGGCCGAGAAACGTCCTTCCACAATAGCTATCAAAGGAGCGGCGGCGGCGACAGCGGCTGCGGCGGTGACGGCGGCGGCGGCGACGGTCAGCTGGCCCGGATCGTGAATGATCGCGAATTCCGTTCACACAAATCAGCAGTTCTTACGGAAAGTTCTCTGGAGTTTTCACGATCACGAATCTCGGAGAAAACTAGTCACCGGTCACTGCCCACGGCAGAGCTCAGTGTCCACGAACTAAGTCCCCAAAATAATAATTCTCCCTCGAACGCGGCGCCGGAGCTGTTACTCGCTCCGCGGCGCTCGCCCCCCCCCAGCTCAATCGAACAAGAAGAAGTGATCTTCTCCCCTACGCCGCTAGCGTGGAGGTGTCCTCGTTCCGCCACCCCGAAAATTCAAAAGTGCCCCAAAATCGCTCCCACCCCACGGAATTTTGCCCCTGATTGGCTAAGTGCTACTACGCCGTAATTTTGTCCTCGGCCAATCAGGTCCGGTGATTCTAGGAATTTTCCGTAGCCCTATCTCTGTCTGGAAAACGCTCTCCGTCTGACTTCGGAAGTAGGTCAGTAAAGGGTACGCGGAATGTCCGTTGGGACCCCCGGAGAAAGCCTCGAAGGACGGCCTAGGTACTTAGTGCGCATGATACCCGAAACGGCGGGATCAGCACACGTCTCTAATCTCTTCTTCGGCGCCCGGGTGCGTGACGGGATGAGGGTCGACTCGCGGACGATGGCCATAAACTTTTAGAGGGGCGCGTGCTGTCATCCCTTCCATTAGCGGAGGGGGCGCGCCGACCCGGCTGGCGGCGGCGGGAGTGACGCCTCGCATCGACAGTTATTTGTGAAATTTAAAAAATATTAAAAATAGCGTACCGCTACAATACAAATCATCTAGCAAAGGCTGTTAATAAAATTTTTGAAAACCCAAAGGAAATCCCGGAATGGCTCACACGCGGCATCACGTATTTGCTACCCAAAGCGGGAGACAGCTCTTTGGCGAAGAACTACAGGCCAATTACTTGTCTGCCAGTACTGTACAAAGTTATAACTTCAGCCATAGCTGACAAAATGTATAGACATCATAAGAATCATAAGAATCATCTAATGCCAGCTGAACAAAAAGGATGTCGTAAAGGCTCTTATGGCTGTAAGGAAATCTTGCTACTGAATAAAGTCATCTTGAATGATGTAAAGAAACGCAAACGTAATTTGAGCATGGCTTGGATTGACTACCAAAAGGCCTTTGATAGTGTACCACACGATTGGATTTTGAAGACCCTGGAGATCTATCGATTTCATCCTAGACTTATTGAATTTTGCAAGGCTAGTATGAAGTCGTGGAGTACCAGGTTACTAATACACAGCGGAAAGGAAGCAGTAGAAACCAGAAGTATTCAGATTAACAGGGGTATTTTTCAAGGAGATTCACTATCCCCTCTGCTGTTTTGCATTAGTTTGATCCCACTATCGAGACAGTTGTCGCAAGCTGACTTTGGTTTTAAGCTCCATGGTGATGAAAGGCCAGTATCACATTTGTTTTACATGGATGATCTGAAAGTGTTTGCCAAGAATGAAGCGATTCTCTCCCAAATGCTGTCTGTCGTGAATGACTTTAGCAATGACATCTGCATGAAGTTTGGTCTTGACAAGTGTGCAAAAATCAATTTAAAAAGAGGGAAACTCACAACGTCTGAGAACATTGAAATTGATACGCACACTGTGATTCAAGATCTTGAGCCAGGTAAAACTTACAAATATCTGGGCATTGAAGAAAGTGAAACCATCTCGAATGACAGAATGAAAGAGAGAATTCGTAGGGAGTATTATAGGAGAGTGAGATTGGTCCTGCAGTCCGCTCTGAATTCCAGGAATAAAATATCTGCAATAGGTAGTTTGGCGGTACCTGTAGCCGAATACAGTTTTGGACTAGTGGACTGGACTGAGCAAGAAATTCGCACCATGGATCGAAAAACCAGAAAACTGCTAACAATGCATCATGTTTCCCACCCTCGAGCTGATATACATAGACTTTATGTGTCACGTAAGGAAGGAGGAAGAGGCCTCAGACAAATTGAGGCCTCCTGGCACAACGCAATAGTCGGGTTGGGTAAGTATGTAGTCAGCCATCAAGATGACCCTCTAATGAGGCAGGTCATGAAATCTGACCGAAGAATGGGAAACAGAGGCATTGTTAGTGTAGCAAGAAACATTGCGAAGAAAACTAGGCAAGACACGTCGAATAACACAGACACTGAACTTCTGATGCTGCTAAACATGAAGTGTGAGACACAAAAAATGTTAAAGAAATCGTGGAGAGACAAACCACTCCACGGTCAATACCTAAAAAGAATGGACAAGGTGCAGATCAATAAAGATCAATCATTTATGTGGCTTAAAAGGGGAATGATGAAGCCAGAATCGGAAGCACTTGTAATAGCTGCCCAAGATCAGGCCTTGAGAACACGACATTATGATAAAGCGGTTCTCAAAATTTCCCAAGATGACAAATGCCGCATTTGCCTGGAGCAAGTAGAAACCATTGATCATATTGTCTCAGCTTGTCCAATCCTAGCAAAGACCGAATACCTTAAAAGACATGACAGGGTGTGTAGCTACCTCCACTGGCAGATCTGTACCGCCCTCGAAGTTCCAAACACATGCCCCAAGTGGTACGAACACTCACCGAAACCGGTGACGTCTGTTGGATTGTGTACGATATTGTACGACCAACAAATTCAAACTGATCGCACGATAGCGGCAAACAAACCGGATATAGTTATCCGGGATTTGGTGAAAAAATCGTGTTTACTTATCGATGTTGCTGTACCTTGCGATCAAAACGTCGTTACTGAGGAGGCAGAGAAACGTCTTAAATACAAGAGTTTGGAAATCGAGATCAGCCGAATGTGGGGCGTAAAAGCACAGGTCGTCCCGATAGTTATCGGAGCTCTGGGATTTGTTCCGCAAAATTTGAGTAAGAACTTGTCTAAACTCCCAGGTAATTCAAAAGACTGGGAAGTGCAAGAAATTGCTTTATTTGGAACAGCTCACATTTTGCGTAAAGTATTGTAGAGGCACTGATAGTCACCGAATCTGCTCCTTAGGTAGCTGGTTGCAATCTGGAGTAGATTTTATATTCAGCCGACTCATAACATCTTTAGTCGTGATGTAATGGAATAATAATAATAATAATAATAATAATAATAAAGGGGAGGAAGGGGATATGAGGTAGCGTTACGCTGCGTTACATGGAGATCGGGAAGTGCGTTACAAGAGGAAGGGAGGGTATTCAAAATACTCGAAATTTGCGTTATGTAACTTATGGACCTAAAATCTTTAAAAATGCCCTAAAAATTGATCAAAACCACTTCAGTTGAACAACTCAAGGTGTTGGATATGTTACTGACATAATCGAGGTTTCTTCCTTTTGTTCAAGGGAACTCAGCTTGCCAACCTTTGGCTTAGACTGTTCTTGACAAGAAAATATCTGCCTTTATTTATCGCGAAATCGACCGAACTGATAATTGCAGCAATAGACGTCACAGGAACTTTAGATTACATGGTACTCACAACAGCCGGCATTACAATATATAAGCGAAGAAATGGAATATACTACTCAAGAATCCCGTGTTGCAATATTTGTTGCATCTCGTAAATGTTGTTTGAAGCAAGGATAATTAAAATTATACTAAAATTGTTGAAATCGGCGAAAATGCATAAGAAATGACATAGAGGTAAACTAGCAGTGGCGTAGCGTGACTCACACGTTTGGGGATGCTCAACAATAACACACAAAATGTCACTATCAACTACTTCGTCTAACAGTCGAACGCAACACAAGGCAGATACACTGGGACTACTTCCACGATCTCGATTGCTTACGACGGTGTAGGCGCTTCCCACAAAATCCTCACAGCAGTCAGGGCTGCCGATGTCTTGAAAGCAAATTATACAATGGCTCAGCTTTAATTCTTATACGCGAATGGCAATAAGACCATTTGTTAATTTATACATTGCAGACTTAAATAATATGTAATCTATTTAAGAGATAATACAATTTCTTGGATATTAATTAAGAAATAGTAGTCAGGCACTATTTCTACAGTTTGTACCCATGACCAAGCGGGGACTCCCGAGTGAGAGAGAGAGAAAGATAATTTACTGAACGCCTGAAGTGTGCTGCGCTCTCGTGCACAAACGAGCTTCTTTCCGCAGTAGACGCTCTGGACGCTAGCGTAAAGCAGTCGGGTTTCTCAGGGCCAGGGATGAAGAGGGGAGAGGGGGACCTCGCCATCTGCGCATGCGTCATTGCTCGTCGCAATCTGGCGGAAGACGCTGAAGTATTTTAGCTTCCAACCAATCAGAGGCCAGCTTCAACAGCCCGCCGAATTGAATCATAGGAAATCAATTTAAAATTAATACAAAACGTGTTTCGCTCAACAGACCACTTGTAAGATTATCAATACAGTATTTAAGGTTCTTATATACGGGGATGCTCAGCATCTCAGCGTCCCCTGACGCTACGCCACTGTAAACTAGTGGTGCTACAGAATGTCACAGACTTTCCCGTATTAGTTTTCTATTTCCTTGGCTTAGCTATTCGGAATTGCCACATACTGGTGCCATCTGCCATCCATGGCCGCCCAAAGTACATTCTTTTAAATATTTTAACTTTTCGGCTTCCTAATGGTAGAACGGAAATATTAATTTCAGAATATTAACGAACACTAAACTCTCGTCCTAAATGGCAATTTTGTTTGAAAAATTTGGAGCAGTTTTTAAGAAAATGGCGTTTAAGCGCAACTAAAAATGCGAAATTTGGAACTCTTTTCACAGAAAATTGATGAGTTTTCGAAAAACTTCATTTTAAGTAATTTTAACTCACAAATACAATATTGTTTACAAATTGCTGGAAATGTGTATATTAAAAGTGTGGAAGATATATAAATCAATTTACATTTGTATAATTTTTGCAAAAAGAAAGAAATAACCCAAATTCAACTTTACGTCATATTAAAGAGAGTAATGAGTAGTATCTGTTCGAAAATTTTGAAGATAAAATTTGGAACCATTTAGGAGAAAATGTTGTTTGAGCGTTTGTGAAAAGTTGGAAATTTGAGCTAGTTTTCACAGAAAACGGTTGAGTTTTCAAGAAACTTTGACATTATTTAAAGCACATGTACTCATTAATATAATAATGTCAACAAATCGTCGATAGTGTAAATATTAACGACGTGAGAAACAAGTAAAAAAATACATTTTTGCAATTTTTGAAAAAACAAATGAATAGAGCAATTTGCCGTTAATGTCGTATCTTCGAGTAAATCCTTCCTTACCATCCTTACGAAAAGTTTAAAAGAAAAAATGTCGAGCCGTTTTTGAGAAAATCTTGTTTTTGTATTTTTTTTAAAATTGCACATATTGTACACAATATTGCGCGAAATCTACTAAAATTTTCAAGAAAATATACATGACCTTACAGAAAAAAGTCGACGCCTCGAGTGGAATCTGATCGATGAGAGAATATTCATTTTGGAAGAAATTGTACTCATGGTTTAGGCGCTAGTGTTGTTCACAGACGACGGACGGACGTTTTGCTTTCAATTGCTTTTTTGGTATCAAGAAGCTACAAAACAGGGATTCTGGCTACACACACCACGTGTTAGGGGATTTTTTCTTCATTTAGCAACTGGTTTTATCTACTTTTTCGCTATCAGGGCTATCACGTTTTGAAAGAACCACTTTTTCGGTATCAGGGAACCCCAAAACGTGTATTTCTGTTCAAATCTCGAAATCGATTTTCCGCAGCATTACATACACTTTCCCTATACTAAGTATATTGCTCAGTATATACGTACGTATACGAGAAAGTAAAAAATGACATTTCATTAATATCTGCCTCCTAATAACCCCGTTACAATCCATGTCTGTTAGTGCCGGCCCAGCTGATGGAATAGCGAGGAGGGAAGTTGTTGTTTGGACGCTGCGCGGTGCATGACTCATGACCTTGGATCCCCCTCACCTCCATCTTCAGAGCCGCGCCTGCTAAAACACGCGTCACGACACAAACGGCGCAGCGAGTATTTGGAGTCGAGAGCTACCCCGCCCCTTCAAAGAACAACAAGCTATCGAAAGGTGCACGAATTCTGATGCGGTATTGTTGACAATTGTTGGCTTATTTTATTTCTTCATAAAGAAATGAAGATTATAGATTATTGTAGTTTGATAGTAGAAGATATAGATTATAGTAGTTGTTGACTTATTTTATTTCTTCATGAAGAAATAAAATAAGTCAACAACTACACTGTGCACATGTATTGTTGAGTTTTAGAATGCCTTCCTCAACCTTCATATCGTTGAATGATGAATAAAAGTACCAACAAAATGCTTGAGCCCTTACCTCACATCAAATTTTCAATTAAATTGGAAGCATTTAGCATTATATCTCATCATATATTCATTTAAATTGGGAGCATTTAGCATTTTATCTCATCAAATTTTCATTTAAATTATTGGTTTGCGAAATATTTGAGCAGTACAATATGTCTTTTAAAAAAATAAGAATTTCACACTGCAAGAATTAAGGTACGATGTAATTCATTATTGACAAATAAAATGAAGCCAAATTCATCACTGGACACTGCCTGTCGTATTTATGAATATATAGACACACATTTCATTTCTCTGTATTCCCAGGCTAACGTGTGGCACTTAAAATTGTGGCATAAGGCATTTGAGGCATAAAGACAGTGCCCCAACGAAGAAAGTCATGCATTTTATTGACATATAAATTTTAAAAAAATTAAATGATTATTCTCCTTCTTCTATTTGTCGAGATTCACTAATTCGTTTTTTTATAATGATACAACATTTTATGTACGTTTTTTAATATATAGAAGACAACGCCAAACAACAACAACAAATAAGAAAAAAATTAAAAATGATAAAATAAAAAAGTATATTTGGAAACATTGCATCAAATACTTCTAAATACATATTATTTTTATTACGAAAACATAGAATAGCACACATTACAAAATAGATACACCTCACTCTCGCAAACTTGAGCAGTAAATTTCCAATGTTCAGTAAAGTACGAAAAGGATTACGAAATAGATGCTACAAATGCATAAAAAAATGTTCAGAATTCTTATTGTAAAACATTAATAGAAAAGACAGTTTTTGTTCCCTCACACCTTGACGACCGCCTTGCCCTTGTTGTCGCCCCGCAGCATTCCGATGAAGGCCTGGGGCGCGTTCTCGAAGCCCTCGGTGATGGTCTCCTCAAAGAGCAGCTTGCCCTCCTTGATCCACTGCAGGTTCTGCTGGATGGCCTCGAGCCAGCGCTGGGCGTGGCTCCACACGACGAAGCCCTGCACCTTGAGCTCCTTGAACAGGATGAGCGGCTCCGGCATGGGCACCAGCACCTGGTCGAAGCCCTCGTTGTATCCGGCGATGGCCCCGATCACCACGACGCGTCCGCCGGTCACCATGTGCCGGTACACCTGCTGGCTGAAGGCGCCGCCCACGTTGTCGAAGTAGCAGTGCACGCCCTGGGGCGCCGCCTGCTGGAGGGCGACGCCCACCGCCACCGTCTTGTAGTTGAAGGCGGCGTCGAAGCCCAGGCGCCGCTTGAGCCAGGCCACCTTCTCGTCGGAGCCCGCGAAGCCCACCACGCGGCAGCCCCTGGCGCGCGCCAGCTGCCCCACCAGCGACCCCACGGCGCCCGCCGCCGCGTTCACCACCACCGTCTCCCCGGCGCGCGGCGCGCACACCTCCAGCAGGCCCAGGTTGGCCGTCACGCCCGGCATGCCCAGCGCGCCCACGCCCAGCGACAGAGGCAGCTCTCCGAAGTCCGGCAGCAGGTAGGGCTGGGGGTAGGGCGCGGCGGGCGGCTGGCGCGGGTCCCACACGGTCCTGGTGCGCCAGCCGAAGTAGCCGGCCAGGAAGCGGCCCTTGGGGTACTCCGGGGCCTTGCTCTCCGCGATGCGCGCCACCACGCCCCCCGGCATCAGTGTGCCTGCCCCTTCGCTCTGAATGTAAATCCTCATATACGGGTCCACACTCAGCCAGAGCGTCTCGCAGAGGACCTCGCCGTCCTTGAGCGGGGGCAGATCTTCCTCGACGATCTTAAAATCAGAGAGTTTGGGCTCGCCTTTGAGGCGGCCGGTCAAAACGATCTTCTTGGCTTTGACCATGGCGGAGGCGGTGTAGCTGTGCTGTGTGTGTTGGCAGAGCGTGGAATGACTAGCAAGAAGAGCGGCGCGGGGCCTTATATAAGACGCAACGATAAGGTGCAAAGTGGGCGTGAGGAGGGAACGCCACTTACACCAGACGGCGGGCCGATGATTTGCAATTCACGCAGTCAGATAAGCAGCATGTTCCACTAAGCACAGTTCGTTGTTGACGATTAATATCAGATTCTTTGATCCTGAAAAAGAATGTCATGATAAGTTAAATTTTTAAGTATCAATATGATTTATATCAAAATGAAAACCTCGAGTAGTATTATTTGAGGGAGTACGGCCTACGTGATCTGCAATTTTATGAATATTTCTAATTGATAACTAATGAAATATTTGTTATAACGGTTGATATTATTAGTTTTAACAGTTGTGTTAATGTTTGCTTTTGCGAAACACGAGGCGCATTGAAAAGAGCACAATAAATTCATGAGTTTGTAAATATTATGACTATTTTAAGTCAGTGGCTTGGTTGTGGAATTGACTGATTCTTTCATACGCTCTGAGATTTCCTGCGTTTCCATAAGATCACCTTTTTGGCATTTACGTATTTGGAGAACTTTTGCAAGAACTGAAGTTCCCACGGCTTTGATTCGATAAGCAGTGACCTCTCTCAATCGACTTATGATGGCATATTTTGGAAAGATACTTTAGTTCATTAATCAATATAAATTATTTGTAGGTAGTTTTTTTGCGTAAATTATTGTGTCTTTTCTGACTCGATTAATTTCTTACGTTTATAATAAAGTTATACAATTATGGTTTTGTCCCTTAGATCAGTTTAATTTAAACAGTTACAAAATTTATCAGAATATTTTTTTAAATTCAAAATATCCAATTTATCTTAAAATGCATCGTCAGACATCCTAAATTACTGAAATAATATTTCATTTTCAACCAGGTCGGCATATAGTACGCGAAATTTATCTTTTTTCATTCTCATTCTGATTAGAAGGAAAGAGTACATCTCTTCACCTCCTTGCCTCATTTTCTTCTTCTGCTATTAAAAATTAGTACAGTACGATTGCTTCTTTACTATATGCGCTACATTATTTTATGAAGCCGTCGCACACAAAACAAGACACGGAGGGAGGAGGCAAACTGACTCAGAAACTTCCAAAAGTGTGGGTTCTGTCCCGTTCGTCCCAGCCTACAGTGCAATTTTCCTAACTCTGCCTCTCAAGGCTTCACAATGGATTATGTCACGATATTTCGCGTCTTTCTCAGTTGCGCCGGTTGATATCGCATGATCGCGATCGTATCAAACAGTGCTTGCAACCATGCCACTCCTAGCTGCAGGACCGGGGAAGATGCGAAATGCCGTGTGATATTCCATCGTGGCCGTAGGGGGTCGAGGAGCAGAGTTAGAAAAATCGCACTATAGTGTGCGCGACCCACACCAAAACTGCCGTCCCACACTGTTCCGTACCCACACGGTGCGCGCGTAACTTGAGGATGAAGACGCCTATCATTTTTTTTCATTTATTTTCTTCCCGTTCGACTTTCGTCTTTCGGGGATTTTAACTGGTACAATGCTACATACATGAGTTTATGGGGCCATCCTGAGGCAAAGCGGGTCTCGGTGCAACCCTTCACTATTTTTAAAATTTCTTATTTGAAATACTTGACTAACGGAAGTTTTGCAATTATTGTGTGGAAGTGGAGGGAGGGTGTTTATGGGAATGGGGGCAAATGATTTTATGATTCAGGGTGGGCGAAAGAGATCTTTGGGGAATCTGGATCTAATGCGTGAAGGATAATGTGAGTTTTGACCGAGATTGAATATTGGAGTGTTAGGACATGCGTGGAGGAGAGAATAATATTTTTGAGAAGTTTGCGAAATGAATTCCGAGAGGAGAGGTACTTGAAGCTCTCGATGGATTTGGGAATTAGAAATAAACCATGGTGCATTCAAGGTTGTCTTAAATATTTATTCTGGATTTTCTGTAAAATGGATAGGTTGGTAGGTGCTATGTTGTGCCATATTGGCGCAATGCGCCATATTGGCGCATATGGATAGGTTGGTAGGTGGTATGTTACGCCTATCATACGGAACGTTCATTCTAGAGATGATTGGAGAAAAGAGTATAACCGAATAAGGAGGTGAAAAGCGCCCCCAAACCAAATCGATAATCGCGATACTCGTATGAAAATTGAATAAAAAATGTCGTAGATTCCCCCACAATCAGCCTCCTAGGGCAATCTGTTGCAGAGATGCAATGAGAAACAGGTTTTCATGTTTTATTTTTTTCTCAGTTTCTATTGCATGTATCAGGGTGAAAAAATGTCAGAGAAGGAGAAAATAGGTGAACTTGAAGGTATTTTTGTCAACACATATTGGCGCCAAATTCACATAGAAAAAAATGAATTTGATTTTCGACTTGATAGCGTTGGAGGACTGTCTCAGTTTTCTCCCTTGAATGTGTGTATAACATTCCATAACATATAATTGTTTTCAGAGTTTTAAACAATGTAGTCAATAATGAAAAAAATTAACACCATTTTTTTCAGTTCAAAGATTTGAAATTCGCTCGAAAATGTGACGGAAAAAATATTTTTTCCAATATTTAAACGTAGGTTCAATCACGACAAATAACTTCCAAATCGTATAGGTGTTACATCGATTATGTACAAAACTGAAACGAAATATCCATGGTAGAAAGAGATGTGTGGGCTCTTGCGTACCGTATCCGAGTTCAGCCAATGAGCTTCAGGCACCAGTTTGGGTTATAATATCAACGGGAATTTTCAATACCAAAATTATCACGGTTCCAAGCTGCTAATCTCGGCCTACCCGTGACTCGGCATTTACCGTGCCCTGGCAGATAGACCCCTGTCCTACAGTGATCGATAACCACTCAGACATACCCGAATTCATCGGAGCACACCTCGTGCACACACCACATCCGCGTCAGACTGGGCGGAAAGTTATTACCACTGCGAGGAAGCCAAAAGTGTTACCCGCGGGCATGTTTTGATCTTGTACTAGACATTTGCACCAGACTTGTTTAGAGCTTTCTGATTGGATAGTGAGGCGACGCACGAAACGCAAGCAGACATGAGACACATACTCTTTGACAGACAGACAGACAGCTGTGGATTGCTGGACAGCTGGTGCCTTCGGAAAGGGTACTGACAGAAGTAGTGGTGGTGCACTTGTGAGAATATTTGTAAGGTTAACCAACTCTCATAAACCTTGTAGTTGACGTGCCGGGATCACTACAAATCAATCAATTTCTCTGGGTCCGTCCCGTCCCGTCCCGTCTCGTCCCGTCTCTTCCCGTCTCGTCCCGTCTCGTCCCGTCCCGTCTCGTCTCGTCTTCTCTCGTCCCGTCGCGTCTCGTCCCGTCTTGTCCCGTCTCGTCTCGTCTCGTCTCGTCTCGTCCCGTCTCGTCCCGTCTCGTCCCGTCTCGTCCCGTCTCGTCCCGTCCCGTCTCGTCTCGTCTCGTCCCGTCTCGTCTCGTCCCGTCTCGTCCCGTCTCGTCCCGTCTCGTCCCGTCTCGTCCCGTCTCGTCCCGTCTCGTCCCGTCTCGTCCCGTCTCGTCCCGTCTCGTCCCGTCTCGTCCCGTCTCGTCCCGTCTCGTCCCGTCCCGTCTCGTCCCGTCTCGTCCCGTCTCGTCCCGTCTCGTCCCGTCTCGTCCCGTCCCGTCTCGTCCCGTCTCGTCCCGTCTCGTCCCGTCTCGTCCCGTCTCGTCCCGTCTCGTCCCGTCTCGTCCCGTCTCGTCCCGTCTCGTCCCGTCTCGTCCCGTCTCGTCCCGTCTCGTCCCGTCTCGTCCCGTCTCGTCCCGTCTCGTCCCGTCTCGTCCCGTCTCGTCCCGTCTCGTCCCGTCTCGTCCCGTCTCGTCCCGTCTCGTCCCGTCTCGTCCCGTCTCGTCCCGTCTCGTCCCGTCTCGTCCCGTCTCGTCCCGTCTCGTCCCGTCTCGTCCCGTCTCGTCCCGTCTCGTCCCGTCTCGTCCCGTCTCGTCCCGTCTCGTCCCGTCTCGTCCCGTCTCGTCCCGTCTCGTCTCGTCCCGTCTCGTCCCGTCCCGTCTCGTCCCGTCTCGTCCCGTCTCGTCCCGTCTCGTCCCGTCTCGTCCGTCCCGTCTCGTCCCGTCTCGTCTCGTCCCGTCTCGTCCCGTCTCGTCCCGTCTCGTCCCGTCTCGTCCCGTCTCGTCCCGTCTCGTCCCGTCTCGTCCCGTCTCGTCCCGTCTCGTCCCGTCTCGTCCCGTCTCGTCCCGTCCTCCACCCAGCTGCCGTCGTCTGCCCTGCCCTGTCCGCCCCACTCAGCTCCGCCCGATACCTCCTCACCCAAGGGCGGATCCAGCAGATTATTTGGGAGGGAGGGGCACGCTCCCCATGTTAGATTTTGTAAAATAATGAATATATTTGTTATTGTATTGTATATTATATACTGTAGGAATGATACTATAATTATAATAATTATTATAATACTATAATTATAATAATAATACAATAATTTTATTGTTTAAAGAATTACATAATTCGAACATAAATAAACATTCAAATTAATTTTGTCAAATAAAGGAAGGTAAACGAAAACTCTAGGCTTTTTTTGGAGGGGGGCATGGTTTCTCCCTGAATCCGCCAGTGTCCTCACCCACCCTCTTCCTACTACGCTCCGTTCAGCCCTCCCCCCTCCCCCCACTTCCTGCCACGCTCCACTCACTTCCGTTTGCCTCATCACGTTCTTTCCTTCACCACCGTTTATCACGTCTTTCTCTGCTTCACCGCGCCGTCGTGCGTACTATTCGCAATGACGTTGCGTTTTGCGGACCGGTTCGGGGAGCTACTACGTGATGTGAGTCAATGAACGGAGCAAATGCAGTGGAGATAAGTTTATCGTACGAGGAGATTTCAAGCCTATCTCGTCGCTGCTACAAACTCTGAATGCACAATATTTTCTTGCAGTACCTCGTCTATTGAGATGACTATTCTGTTTTCACATGTAGAGCAGTCGGGAGTGTAATATTTTATTTTCACAATGCTAACTTTTGGCACTTTTCGAATATATAGGGTTCACCGAAAATGAAACCAGTACGGCGTTGCTACGCCCCCGCCCCCCATCCGTTCACATCATGACACTCGTCAAGCTCTGCCCTGCTTGCCCATAAATCTAGTATACATCGTTGGCCTACGGGCGAGAGATGATGGGTTAGGTTTTCAAGTCTTGGGAATATTATAATTGGTAAATATTTCCAAAATTTTTAAAATATCTACCTTTCTAATTTAGGGAAAATTTTAAATTGTAAACCTTTCCTAAAATAGAATAGATCGTATCCACGTTTCTTATTCCCTTTTTTTATTTAATTTAATAACTGAATAGATTTATAATATTCTCATATTATTACTGTTATTATTATTGTTATTATTATTATTATTATTATGAATACAAGTAAAATAACTTACCATTATATTCGAATGTTTTTCGTTTCTCTCAAAAAGACTTGAACTCTTTACTTGATATTTTTTCGCTTGTATGCTGACGAGATTTCCTCCCCTTCTGTATTTTTGGAGGTTATTCAATAATACGTACGCAATCTTAGCTTCTGCAAAACCTATTTGAATCAAATTAGTTGTACTTATTAACATTTCTCTGACTTAAACAAGTTCCTTCTAATTCTCTTCTGTGTTTAACTTGATGAGTCACAAAAATATAATTTCTCTAATTTTGAGTAAAATCTCGTAGGTTTATATATCAATCTGATATATTTTTGATTAATTCTTAATACATCCCTAACTTGAAATTAGTAAACTCAATCACACAAATGCTGTGAGAACATTTCCTTTTCCAGCAACACCTTCCTCCCTCGCTTTCACTCCTGTCTTCGACGTGAGAAACCCTTCATCCAAAATGCGTATCTATTTCTCATTGAATGATCTCCATGCACCATTGTAATAAACATTTTTTTGGAAGTGGTGAAACGGAAGAGCAGGCTAAATGGTCTGAGCCTCGCCATCAATAAAGACATTTATTTATTTATTTATTTATTATTTGTTTGTTTTATTATTTATTTATTTATTGCCGCGCAGCCCTTCCTTCCTCTGTGTGTCCCGTCACGCGCCGCCCCGCCCAACACGCTCCTCCCCTCAGGGCTTGTCCACCCCACATCTCCCCACCCACTCTCTTCCTACTTCGCTTCTTCCTGCTCTGCCCCCTCCCCACTACTTCCCACCGCGCTCCACTCTCTTCCATTCCGTTTGCTCCATTTTTATTGCCCCCACCACCACCCGTTCAACACGTCTTGCACTGCTCCACCTCGCCGTGCGTACTATTCGCAATGATGTTGCGTTTCGAGGACCGGCTCGGGAGAGCTACCACGTGACGCGAGGCAATGAACGGAGCGAATGCGGTGGAGATAAGTTTATCGCACGAGGCGATTTCGAGTATATCTCTTCACTGCTGCAAGTTAACAATATTTCCATGAGACACTTCGTGTTGAGATGACTTTTCAGTTTTCAGATGTAGGGCAGTCGGCGTGTAACATTGCTTGATTACACCAGAAGATGCGTGGAAATATAAGAGCTATGTTTGTTTTCTTCTTTCTAGCAAATAACACCGATTGAGTTCGCAAAGCGTTTCTCTTCCTTTCTATGCTCCTTAAATTTACCATTTTCTCTTTCTTGCGTACTGCTTACGTAGTGTAAAGTAGAGTTGCCAAATTTAAAGTGCGAAAGGAAGTCTTTCGTACTAACATGTCTGGTCAATTCTTTTCTTCATTGTTCAGATGATCTCAAAAGTTCCAGATCTCAAAAGTTGTAGAATGTAGAATTCGGATTATGTAATTATATTTCCTACAAATGTGAATCTGTAAAACCAACAGTAAAACAAAATAAATGTAAAACACCAAGTTATAATTGACAAACTGTAGTAGAAATGGCAAATGCAAAGTATCCATGAAATAAAAAATACACAATAACCCTCGCGGCAAAAAGCTTAAATCTACTTAACCTCCTAGATATATAAATAATTATTAGAGTTCTAGAATAGTACATTCTTAAACAAGTGCATAATTACTGTTTGTAATAATTTAATTCACTTTCTTATTTCTATTATTTAATTTATGAAGTTTTAAATTTTGATTTGAAAAGCATAGTACCTGATTGTGCTTTTATTCTTCTTTTCTCCATATTGTTAAATTTAATTATACTTCAATACAATTTTAAACGTATGAAAGTTATTTCTAAATAATTACTATTTCTTAAGTCAATGAAATGGTCGGCAATTTCTTTTATGCTACTCAGCTGATTATTCGTGTCAATCCTTGAATTTCCAGAAAAACCTTTCGTCGATTTTGCCCCTTGGGCTGCCATTGTAATAATTTATATTCCCTGTTCACTATTTAATTTACGAAGCTTTTAATTTTCATTTACTTCATTACTTACCTTATTGGCCCTGCTAGTACAACCGGCTGACGTGCCCTTCCTACGAATAGGCGAAGTTTCTGGAAATTCTTGCCTTCTCCACCACTTCAGATTATACGCAATATCAATAATCAGCCTTATTAAATTAATACTTCATATTTATTGCTCGTACTACGTTTACTGACATTAAGCACAAATTCTCCTTGTGATGACCCCCATTAACTAATTCAATAAGATTATTAAATTGTTCTTACTTTATTACAATGATCGCGCGTTCTTTACACTTTTCAGATGTAATTGTGTTAAAAAATTCATTTAACCTCTCCGCTTGGTTATCGCAGATGGGCGTCCGCTCCCGAACACAATTCTATTCAATTCTTCTATTTTGCGTCCGTCACCAGCAATATTCCTTCATTTCAGCATTTCATGTACAGTCAATAACTCAACCCACCTTGTCTGCCACCAAAGAGTCTCCATAACCCTTTTTCGGCCACCTCCATTCGATTTCTTTTCAGTAGTAACGATGGCCATCACTACCTCGTATCTTACATGTTATTCAGGATTATGCTGGCGCAAAATCAACATCTCAGTAATTTAATTACGAAAGTTTGGGGTGATTTACTAAAAAATGAATGAAATATTGGACACATTTAATGCTAATTGCAACACATATATTAAATCTTCCAAGAAAAGCCCTCCACAAATTGTGTACGGACATTCATCTACAAATTAACAGATTAATGTAATTATGTAAACAGCGAACAGGCCTATCAAACAACGATGCAGATTTTCTGCGCAATGAAAACTGCGAGAAAGTCGATCCACGGTGGCCGAGATCGATAAAGCAGTAGTGCCATAGCGATGTCGTACCCAAAGATCGCGGATTCGAGTCCCGCCTCGGGTATTGTTGTACTTGTCCTTAGACCCCCCTGTCATCAACATATCATGTCATCGCCGTATCATTAAGTAACGTTAAAACCCAATAGTGGTCGCTAATAACCTTGATGTTAATGCGACCTAGAATAAAAAACAAACAAAAACAACTGCGAGAAAATAATCCCCAATATTCCGAACATTTTCGGTATGTCACAGTCTATCATTCATGAATTGATGTTTACAACACGAGCGACCTAGAAGCAAGTGGTGTGATTTCCTCGAGTGAATAACAGCCATAATGAGCGAGTAGAAGACTATACTGTCTCTACGACCTAAAAATATTCAGAATATATTTTGAACAGGTTTTGTTTTATTTGAAACACAAGTATAAGGATTACTTACATCAAACAGTGTATGCACAATGTGCTTCTTAACATTGAGTAAATCTTCCATAAACTAGCGGGTTTGTACTGTTGAGAAATTTTTGTAAGGTTAGCCAAGAAAACGTGCTCATTAAAAACAATTCACTCTATTACTTTTTCTCCACTCCATAAATTTTGTATACGATTGTTCATAATACTTCTTTGATTTTTCTGGCAGTAATTGAAGACTTGTTGAATTGGCTATTTCCTGAATTTCAGGTGGAGTACAAATTTCATTGTCACTGCCGCTGGCTTCAAGATTCATTTTCTGCTAAATGTTCAATGCGAAATGTAACGAGAAATACGAGTACAACTATGTCTAGTATACGTGCATGAAACTGCGAAATCACTTATCTACCGCGAATTGCAAAAAGTAAATAGTTCTGCCCGTGGATTCTGAAAATTCTAGATTTATGATTGCTCGACAGACCGTGTATTCTGAACTGGAATCCATGGGGTGTGTAATCGATGTGTACCATTCTCTGCCCCCCCACCCATTACTATTAAACAATAGTCAAATAAACTGGACACCATCAAACCAACCTATAAAATACTAAAGTCTAAATCTTGACACAAGACTAAACTGAAAAAAACACATCAACATAAAAACACAACAGGCTAAAATCAAATTAATCCAACTCAAGTCAATACTTAATAAAAACTCCAAACTTTCACTAACAAATGCAATAACACTATACAAAACTATCATAAGACCCATAATGCTATACGCTTGCCCCATCTGGACAAATGCTGCACCATCCAATGTAAATAAAATACAAATATTACAGAACAGATTCCTCAGAATAATCACCAACGCACCATGGTTCATTTCAAACCATCAACCTCCATAGTGAATTAAATAATAAACTCAATCATCCATCAAATAGCACGCCTATCCAATAATTTCTACTCTAACATAATCAATAGATCAACTCAAACAATACAATTTAGCCTCAACAAAACAACACACAGACCAGAATAAACAATAGATACCCGTTCGATTCCTTCCTAAAAATATTCTCAGACAATTGTGATTCTGTAGATACTCTTTATGAGTAATCTACCCCCATTGTAGTAGCAATAGAATAACTAGGTTAAGCATAGTTTAAGTTAGTAGTAAGTCATCAATACATATGAAAGAGTGTTATACTGATCTATGTACAACCCAACAAGCAATAAATAAATTTAAAAAAAATAAATTAAAAAAATCGATGTGTCGTCGATGCAACACGAATACGTATTATATTATAAAATGGTCGTAGAGCAACATAATTGGCTATTAACTTCCTATTCAACAATACTACGCCTAGCATAAAGTCTTAAAATGACTGCATAATTTGATGGAACACATGTGAGATAATGCAGAGTATCTTCCTGGCTCGAAACACCAGCGTCACAATGAAATTCGCCGAAAATTATATCAACATTGCGATATTCACTTTGGTAAAGCTGTGCGACATTACTGCATTATGTCACACAACAAAAATAAATTAGAAATACATTGAACAAACACATTTTCAGAAAGTCTCTAATTTGACTGCTTACTTGCCTGCATGAGCTGTCATAAGCAAAAACAAATCTTGAACGCAAAACATTTCTTTCCCTTGGGACAGAAATGTTTTGCGCATTTTTCATACGACGTATTTTTGATGTGTGTTCTAAAATCATAAGGGCTTTGCAATCATATTATGACAGATTTACCAACATGCTGGATATATAATTATATATGAAAATATAGTACATTACTATTTTTATAAACTTTATTCCAATTTCTCTACACTTGCATATTTTTGAACATTTCAAATTAGAATATATTCTCAATAGTTATCCATCATACATATTCATTTAATTTCATATTTCATGGGTCGTACTGTTTCGAATAATACTCGAGGTACTCAGTTTGATATAACTCATGTTGACACTTGAAAATTCAACAGATAAAGACTTTTTTTAGGATCAAAAGAGCGTGTTATTAAATTTGTATAATAAATAGTGCTTAGTTGTAGAAGCTCCTTATCTGACTTCGTGACTTGCAACATCATCGTCCTCGCCGTCTGGTGTAAGTGGCGTTCACTCCTCACGCCAACTTCGCAATTTATCATTCGTCATATATAAGGCCTCACGTCACACCTTGATATTCCCTCCACATTTGTCACACGCACACCTCGCTCCGCCACCTTCGCCATGGTCAAAACCAAGAAGATCGTGTTAGCCGCCCGCCTCAAAGGAGAGCCCAAACCTCTCTGATTTTAAGGTCGTCGAGGAAGACCTGCCCCCGCTCAAGGACGGCGAGGTCCTCTGCGAGACGCTCTGGCTGAGTGTGGACCCGTATATGAGGATTTACATTCAGAGCGAAGGGGCAGGCACACTGATGCCGGGGCGGCCGTGGTGGCGCGCATCGCGGAGAGCAAGGCCCCGGAGTACCCAAGGGGCCGCTTCCTGGCCGGCTTACTTCGGCTGGCGCACCAGGACCGTTGTGGGGACCCGCGCCAGCCGCCCGCCGCCGCCCTACCCCCCAGCCCTACCTGCTGCCGGACTTCGGAGAGCTGCCTCTGTCGCTGGGCGTGGGCGGCGCTGGGCATGCCGGGCGTGACGGCCAACCTGGGCCTGCTGGAGGTGTGCGCGCCGCGCGCCGGGGGAGACGGTGGTTGGTGAACGCGGCGGCGGGCGCCGTGGGGTCGCTGGTGGGGCAGCTGGCGCGCGCCAGGGGCTGCCGCGTGGTGGGCTTCGCGGGCTCCGACGAGAAGGTGCCTGGCTCAAGCGGCGCCTGGGCTTCGACGCCGCCTTCAACTACAAGACGGTGGCGGTGGGCGTCGCCCTCCAGCAGGCGGCGCCCCAGGGCGTGCACTGCTACTTCGACAACGTGGGCGGCGCCTTCAGCCAGCAGGTGTACCGGCACATGGTGACCGGCGGACGCGTCGTGTGATCGGTGCCATCGCCGGATACAACGAGGGCTTCGACCAGGTGCTGGTGCCCATGCCGGAGCGCTCATCCTGTTCAAGGAGCTCAAGGTGCAGGGCTTCGTCGTGTGGAGCCACGCCCAGCGCTGGCTCGAGGCCATCCAGCAAGAACCTGCAGTGGATCAAGGGAGGGCAAGCTGCTCTTCGAGGAAACCGTCACCGAGGGCTTCGAGAACGCGCCCCAGGCCTTCATCGGGATGCTGAGGGGCGACAACACCGGCAAGGCGGTCGTCAAGGTGTGAGGGAACGAATACTGTCTTTCCTACAGACTCTGTATGGCATGCACTGCAGACATTTGAAATTCTTTTTTTTGTTTTACACAATACTTTTTGTGCATATTTCATTGCATCTGCATCTACTTTTCTTACTCCCACATATGTAACTATTCTTTCGAATATAGTGCTCAAGTATGCAAGAGCTAGATATTTTAATTTTATATCAAGTAAAATTTGAAATTGTAGTAAAAATAATATGTATTTAGAGATGTTGAGTGCAATATTTTGTAATAAGTAAAACGTTGCAGACAATAAAGTGATGTTTGTGAAGTCTATACAGATGTATGTCACTTTAAGGTTTTACTGCTAGAAAACTCTTTCTCATTTATATTTTTATGCATTTGAAACCGTAGCAATTTTTAAAGGTTGAAATCTGAAAGGTTTACATCACTGCAAAGGAAGGTATGAATATTATTTGTGATTGGCTAAATGCAAAAATGTTTTCCATAAATATCCCTAAAACAGCTGTTATACCATTTTTCTTGCGAAATAAAAGATGAAAATCTAAATCTAAAACAGTACCATAGAAATGCTTGAGATGAATTGTGCAAGCTCACCTGATGGTTTGTGTGCTCTACCTTGAAATAATGTCATAGGTTAAATATCTTGGAATTACAGTCGATCAAGTAGGATAAGGTACAGCAAGTGTTCGCACAAAATTTTGAAAAGATTATCTGTAAATCTGTTTTCTTAGATATTTAATTTCTACTACTATTCTACGTTTTGCTTACTTAATATTGGGCTAATATATATTAGAATACGTTGTAATTGGCTGGGGTGACATTGCTGAAATCTAAAAGATTTGGAACTACTACAAAAATTTATTATCATAATAAGCTCACTTAAATCAGCAGATTACAACATAAAACTAATATTTAGAGAGTTTAATGTATTTAAAATGCATGAATTATATAATTTACTACTGTTATACTATTTTCATAAAAATATAGCAAATTTCCAATAGTTTCTCATTGACACCGTACAAGACGAAATAGCTTAACCATTTTACATAGAATTAATTATTGTGACACCACTTCCTGTTATAAATAGTCCAAGAGTGTAGCTCTACACTATATAACACCGTAATAGTATATAAACTTCGAGAAAGTAAACTAAACAACGAGGATTTCAAGAAGTACGAGTATATTAAAAGATACATTGTCAGTCATGAAAACAATTAAATTTCTTATTTACCGCATTTAATTAAAATAACGAATTCAACCCTATGTTAATTTCTTTCTTTATTTTTGCAATCATTGCAATGAATCAATACAAGGAGTACAACTTTTAAAACAGTGTCATTAAAGTACTGTAATACTGCAATACTTTATCGATAAACCACATCCTTTCGGAATGCTCCATTCACAATCAACAGACAAGTGTGCTTAGAAGAAAATCTTAATATCATTTTATCATCATCGAGTTATCAAGACAAAGTGATAAAAAGTTTGTAAGTATATTGATATTTTCACAGATTTGTGACTGTATTTAATTATTGTATTAGTCGTTCAAGGTCTTCGTTGTTCATGCGAAATAAAATAATTTTTTTAAATTGATTTACATTTGTAACTCATATCAAAAAGATATCGTTCTTGATTGATGCAATGTTCTAATTTCACGAATCAATCCCTTTGCCAACGTAGTAGACTGAAAATAAAAATAAATGTAAGAAGTATGATATTAATTGGATGGGTAGTGACAACTATTGCGACATTTTAATCGTCAGCAGTTCATTACATGGTTACTGAAGTCTTGCAATGTGATATTCTTGAATTGTTGGACTGAAGCCAGGCAAAAGATTTGATCTTGAATGTTAAAAATTGTTTGTAATGCTTAAATATTTAACAAACTAATAATTTAAATGAAAATGTGATGGGATAAAATGTTAAATGCTCCGCCGAAAAGAAGCTCATACTGAAGTACATTAGTTTACATTAGTACAAACAGTTTGCAGAACAGCAACGGACTTTGCAGCCGTAAAGAAGAATAATGGTTGACGGTCAATGGTAACGGCAGACGACGGCCAAGTTTGCAGTTAACTCATCAACAGGAAAGTACAAAAGGCGGAAATAAGACTTGATTCTTCACAAATACCATTTGATCAAAACTTAAGAATGTCAGTAAAAGTAAGATAGATTTAAAAACAAAGAAATTGTTTTTCTTCAGTTAGTTGATGGCCATCAGAAGTTAATTGTAACATCAAAAGTTAATTGCAAACATAAAAATTGACTTCCTGGTTGACACGGGACTGACACGGGACTTCCTGGTTGAATTTAGGATATACTCATACCATCAATGGTATATGGTGTGAATTTTACTCATTGTATTAGTTAGTACTAGTAAAACCCGGCAGACGTTGTTCTGCCCTTCATCTCCTTCTTTGCCTTCCCATCTCCGTTTCTCACTGTCTCTCCCTCCCTCCTTCACTCTGTCCCTATCTGTCTCTGTGTCTCTGTCTCTGCTGCTCTCTGTCCCTCTCATTCACATTTACTTTTTGAAAGAAAAGAATGTTAAATATAGAACACGGTCGACACCTCATGTCGCCGATGCTACAGCCATATCACCGTTATGGCTGTAGCATCACCATTATTAAAATAGAAACCGTTCATGAAAAAACATCCTATTCAATTTCGTTCTTTGCTAGTAAATATAAAAAGATTACCAACCGAAACCTTGTACTAGCAGTGTTTTTCAGCCCACGATACCAGGAGAAGAGCCCTGAGAGAGTAAGTATTGTAATATCACGAAAACGCCCGCGGATGTATTGCTGAGCAAGCCACCCAAATTATTACGTCCATAATTCAGGGCGAATTTTAAACTAAATAAGTAGATAATTGTTCTATAAAAGTCAGAAACCATTACATGGGTTTAAATTAATGTAAAAAAAGATAGTAAGGGATTGAGGAAACATTACAATACTAAAAAACACTTTCACAAACGGCTTTCAAATATTTGTTCTGAATTTAAAAAAAACAACGTACATACTCTCATTGCTACTATTTTTGTTATTTTGTTGACGCAATTTGGTATCAAGACAATCGAAGTTTATTTTGCCGAAGTTCAAGTCTACTTGTTTGCATTTCATTTCACACGGGACTTCCTGGTTGAATTTAGGATATACTCATACCATCAATGGTATATGGTGTGAATTTTACTCATTGTATTAGTTAGTACTAGGAAAACCCGGCAGACGTTGTTCTGCCCTTCATCTCCCTCTTTGCCCTCCCATCTCCGTTTCTCACTGTCTCTCCCTCCCTCCTTCACTCTGTCCCTATCTGTCTCTGTGTCTCTGTCTCTGCCGCTCTCTGTCCCTCTCATTCACATTTACTCGCAGATTCTGCACGTCGCTGAGCAGGTGAGGTAATATCGGGAAGCGCCATACCAGCAAAAATGTAATAGAATGTTCAGGAAGAGTTCATTCTATAGATGACTGTGTGAGAAACGTTTCTTTGAGGCCGTCGGTCTCAAAATTTTAGTTTTTAAGGCCCTAGAACATCTCGTTTAGGAGTTATTTAACGATATAGATTCAAAATGCTGCCGAGTATGTTGCAGGTTGCATTTGGCATGAATATGTAGTGGATATATAGTGAATATGTAGTGCCATGTAGTGGAGTTAAAAACACATAAACCTTCTCGGTGAAAAAACACGTAGAAGTACCAACATTCATGGAGATTGGTTCAACGGTGTTGAATTTTTGCTTTTATATACATAGCAACATCCTGTTTTATATATACAGAAGATTAAAATGTATAAACAAATGTACTGAAAAAAGGGGAATTTTTGAGTGACACGAATAGTTTTATGCATCTCTTTTCTGAGAAAGTGAATTTACTTGCTTCAATGAAAGTAAGTTACTTTCCCGAATATATAGTAAAGAAGAATACACAAAGTGTGGGACTTTGACACCGAAAATTTGGTTTTCGGTATTCTGTCAGTTCTCAACTACACTAGCACCTAAACTGTTCACAGGATTTCCAAGTTCAAGTTCCTTGATAAATCTTGATGATATCGTTCGAATTAGAAAAGTATATTTTATTTGTGGAAGTGTCTGTAGCCATGCATATTATCATTGAAACCTGTGAATTTTCAAAAAAATTGTAAAGTTTTACTATCTAATACATTGTTGAAGATAGGTATTTTTTTAATGAAATCTGTTCTTCAACATTCGATTTTTAGTTAATACCATGTACCATTTCTTTCAAGTGAGAGTAATTTTCGCCTAATTTTTGTGAAATATGTTTTAAAAAGACACAATATGCCTGTAAAAAGAAATGTACTTCATTATCTGGAAGAAAGACCACACCTAGATCTGTTTTTGCTATCTCGTCCTTACGAAACCTTACGAACAATGTCAGCCCCTGTCCGTAGTTATAGCTCCGAAAATTTTAGAGATTTGACAAAAGAACCGTTGTACAGAGTTTTTTATTGTTGTACAGAGCTTATTAAATTATGAGCTTTTTTGATTAAATAACCATAGTCCATTAAATGTAAGTTTCCTCCGTTATTATTTCTCCATCATAAAAGGTGCTAATATTTGTTTATGAATATGGTTATTCTGCATAAACAGTATTTTGGTTCTGGAAATATGGTGAGTGTATAACCTGTTATTGTGGCATATATTTGTATGCCCTTTGTGTTGTGAATCCGAGCAAGGGACAAAGTAACAGCTAAGAAATGGATTCTGCGTCAGATATAGAAAGAACAGAGTGGATGAGACGTAAACCAACGAAAGAGAGGAATGAGGATGTAGTAAGAGCAAAGAAGGATACAGGTGAACCACATTTTAGTCACAAAGTAATCTTCAAAAGTGTCTAAATATTTACAGTAACTTGCTAAGAAAGCATTGTATCTAAATTTGTCATCAGTGGCAGATGCTAAAGTGGAGAACGAAAACACTGATACTGAAGATAAGAACGGTGGCGAAGAACAATAATTTGATCAATAATATTCCAAATTAAGTGCATTCACTCTTTGCAGTATTCCTTCAAATACTGTAACATTACTGCCCCCAAAAACGTTTGATACACACATTTCTCAATTTTTTGAAAAAACAACAACACCATACTCCATATAAACCCCACTTCATCCAATAATTTCCACAATGCAGTTTAAGCTTAAACTACACTCAAGCGTTCGTCAGTATTCATAAAAGCTCGAGAAAGTGCACGATTTTCATGCTTCAGATGTCTACAAACATTTCGTCACGGAGGGTTTCTTCACTCTTCTGAAATATTGTTTTTTTTGGACTATGTTTTTTAAAAAAGTGTTTTTTTAAAATTGCTCGTGCGGGTGTACCCGTGTATCACGCGCTTCACTTATGAACCTAAGCTCAACCACACTGTCTCGCAGAATATCTGACTCTCCTAGAGGAGAAGTAAGTATTCCTCGACGACCTTGGATATCAAGGAGCTTGACCTTCCCGCAGAAGGGTACAGCCGTCATTCATTTTCTTGAATTTGACAATGGTGGAGTGGATGAGGTCAGCGTGCATATGAGCTAAGCGAATAGGGAATAATGACACGTTGCAATGAACGGGCTGAGATGGCTCAATGAAAAACTATTGAATTCAGAATTATGAGCTCTAATCAATGCTCTATTCAATGTTTCAAGAAACCACGAAACCCTTTGAATTTAGAGTTCGCTGCTTTTATTGTTAACAAGATAAACGCATGCCTCTAGCTAGACGAATCTCGTTGATTGATTGATTGATTGTTAGTGATTCAGGGAGCGACAACTACTGAGGTCATTAGTCCCGTAAGGGTAGTGCACGTTTTTTCTTTGGTAGATGGCGGTGATCTTCATATGCTGGATGGCGAGATCTGGCGCCGACCTACCAGCGACTAGCGGGGTTTTCCTCAAACAGGTACTTCCCACCAGCGCACAGTGGGCTAAATGGCGATTCTAGACGGAACTAGCCTTAAATCTTTTGTTTTAAGTGATTCTAGGGAATGTAAACGGTTGTTAAGGTTGTGAAATTAATACACATTAAATATACTTCAGTTTTACTCATTAATGATTATAATTACTAATGAATACAAAGTATTATTATTAATGAATTGTGTTCGAAAAAAATTTTAAAAATATTGTGACTTCTCTGAACGCAAATATATTTTATTCTCAATAACTAAATCAAAACATAAATGAATTTATTAATCTTTTATTTTATATTGCACAATTTCTAAAAGATTTATTTAATTTTTCACAATTAATAAGAATTTTTTTCTACTTCTCCTTCTTCTTCAGTTTATGACGTTTATGTTTCACATAAAAGACACCAATCATAAAGTTTTATTGCAGATTAATCCTTTTATATCCCACTGTTTTTCTATACTAGCCTTTTACACACTACCCATGTTGACCCCTTAAACAATTTCATTGCTACTTAAATTTAATATTCTCTAATCATTCATTGCTTTGGTTGATTCACACCATTTCCACTGACAATTTTACATTACAACATTACAATTCGCCAACAAGAATTCAACAATTGATAAGAGTCAGTCCTCTGATAATGCGACCAGTTGTAGTCATCTCCTGGAACATGTTGGCCGCATCTCTTTTACCCGATGTATGCAGTGATTGCCTCGCTGCGTACACAATTTCTTCCTTCGAGTGCGACGTAAGTAATGTTTCGATGCGGTTTCTTTACCCTCCCCAGTACACTCATTAAAACTTTACCTCCGCCGGCTTGCACCTGAACTAGTAGTTTGCGTAGCTTCAATCATTTTAGGTGTTATTACCCTGTATACCACTTCCGGAAACTGAATTGCAGCATCTAGCCACCCAGAATACTTTTAATGAAATGATGCTCGACGTGGTCGCATTTTCTCCACCTACTTAAAAAATGTTATAAAATACTCTTACACCATCTTTAAGGCATTTCTCCATTGTTTTTTCGCACTCTTGAAAACCTAATCTATTCTTTACAAAAGACATTAGCTCTGCTTTCATGTCCCCTCTCGCGCGCGAAACGAGAAACAGATTACGGTAGGTGACAACTGGATGCGCGCCATCGTATGAAATAAAACATAATATCCTCATCTGGACGTATCTGGACGTGAAATTTAGTGCATCATAAAGTAAAGACACGAAACTATTTAGTGACATATGTTTTACTGTAATGCAAGTTAATTTACATTGTTGAATATCTACTTGAAAGTCGGGAAAATGAAAAATTTAGGTCTCGCGCAACGCCTACTTTACAGCTTATTTTACGAAGAGAGAAGCAAAGAATTGAAATTATATAACTACTGTTGAAAAGTACATACTTCACTGAACTTATTCCATATAGCAGAGTTTCGCATTCGTCTTTCATTGAGATCTGAGCACGTTTGATTATTCGAGTGGCTGCAGAGCGACTGCCTCACGCAGCGCTTCCTTCAAGATATGATAAGTAATCTACTTCCCCAGCGTAGCAAACGTGAGCCGAAAAAATAAACCAACTCTCAAATATCATTCTACTAACATCGATGATCAAATTCACTAACATAAAAAGTCGATATTAAAATGTTAGGGAGGGGGGTCTAGTTCCGCCTAGATTGGCCATTTAACCCTCTGTGCAGCGGGGCACCGCCCTATCCGGGACAAACTCTAAGCTCCTGACCGGTCTCCCGGCATATGTGGTAGTATAGTTCATGTAAGTGTATGTGTAAGGGGTAAATAGGACAAGCACAATGGGAGGGGGAATCGCATGGTCCGTGGCGCGTTTGTTAGGGTACTGCTCCGGCATTCTTCTAGCGTTGATCGGAGTAACCACGGAAAACTACCGATCAGAGCAGCCGGCAGCTAGAATTCTCCTCCAGACAGCGGCTGAATTCGACCTAGCTGACAAACTAGAGTCGAAAATCCCGCCGTCGCCGGGACTACAACGTAGGACCTCCCGGTCAGAGACACTGCAGTGGCATCAGTTGATGCTCTGAGCAACGTCTCCCGGTACGTGTGTCGTGGACGTCCTGCGCTCACCTAATGATACTTCTCTCCCGTTCTTAACATCCTACTGCCCCTATTAGTAGCAATGAGATCCCGGTATGTAGTTTGTGGATGCCCTGCGCGCACCTAATGATATTTTTTCTTGCATTCGATACATCCTACTTCCCCTATTAGTTGCACTAAGCGCCCGCTACCAGTCTCGTGGACGCCCTATGCCCACCTAATGATACTTCTCTCCCGTTCTTAACATCCTACTGCCCCTATTAGTAGCACTGAGCTCCCGGTACGTGATTTGTGGACGCCCTGCGCGCACCTAATGCTATTTCTCTTGCATTCGCTACATCCTACTGCCCCTATTAGTTGCACTAAGCGCCCGCTACCAGTCTCGTGGACGCCCTATGCCCACCTAATGATACTTCTCTCCCGTTCTTTACATCCTACTGCCCCTAATAATAGCACTGAGCTCCCGGTACGTGGTTCGTGTACGCCCTGCACGCACCAAATGCTATTTCTCTTGCATTCGCTCCATCCTATTGCCCCTATTAGTTGCTTCTGGGGTGCGCGGGGCGGGGCTGCGGGAGAGGGGGCGGACGAGGCGTTGACGCGTCGCGACGCGGGGCGTCGTCGCGTGCAGGGGCGCGGGGGGGGGAGAGGAGGGGCGGAGGCAACGCTGCTGTCGCTCGGGAGTGGGGCCGCCCGCCCGCCCGCCCGCTCAAAGTGACGGAAGTGACGCCAGCGCTGACGCGGCTAATGGAACGAATGGAGCGCAAGCATTAGCGAGGCCGTCGCCCCTTCCCCGCCCCCCTTCCCCCCTCTCCCTTAACCCGTTCCGTCCTCCCTCGTCTCACGCCGCCACGACCCCGCCCCGCCTTGTCACCCCGCGCTTAAGTCATTTAGACTCATTCCAAACATCAGATGTTTTCTTCGAATACAAATAAATAGTTTTTCGTGCTTTCTCCGATCAATTCCAGGCGAACGCCAGAGCGAGGGCCATGCGCGATCTTCCTTTCATCCTCCTTATCTGTACTTCCCTCCCATACACACTTACACTAACATGCACTACTACATACGCCGAGACTCCAGTCGGGAGATTTCGGTTTGTCCGGACTGAGGGAGATACTTCTTGCGGTGCCCCACTGATGGAGATACTTGTTGAGGGAAACCTCGCTAACCAACGTGTAGGTGGACGCCAAATTTCACGTTTCAGTTAGGGATGATCACCGTATGTAACGTGCAATACGCATACTGGGAAAACATCCAAATCAATTGACGCGTCCGGAAACAGAAATAAATCAACGATTTGCGAAACCACTTACAACGGCGAAGGGATAGCTGCTCGGCGGAAAAAGAGGTTTGGAAGTATTAGATGGTGCAAATCGAATATCAGCGCATTCGCACTGGAAGGTTTCTTCGAAGAAATGCAGTAATAGGCGCAGCCACGTAACAGGGGTCAGCAGTTTTTTTTAACTGTCTCCTATACATACATAAGGAGTAATATAAAATTTACTTCGTATAGGGGAAGTTATGTAATGATGTGAACAATCGCTTTCCAGATTTGAACGAAAACACACGTTTTATGTCCTCTGAAACCAAAAAGTGTCGTTGATGTTGATTGGTTTTTTGTTTTTCAAAATGACTGTCCATCTGTCTGTCAGCCCGTCCGTCATGTGTGAGCACCATTAGCGATTGAACTACTATTTTTGTAGTAGGATTTTTGCCGAAATTCATATTGTCCTGGCAAGCTAATATGGCTCAAAGTCTTCGGTTTTTGAAAAAAAGGAAATATTTTACTTGAAGCCCCTGGATCATTTAAAAAAAGTCTCAATAATGGCTCCATTTTTTTCTTAAAATTTCTGGCAAGAATTGATTAAATCCAGTTATAAAGGTGCCATAGGTTCAAGTTTCAGGGGTGTGTCAAAAGAGATGTAACTTGTCTCAAATAATTTCCGATTTTTATGCAACCAACTTACATAACATTTCCATATTAATATAATTTAAGATGAGTTTTTGGACTATCAAACTGGTGTTATATTTTTGGATATGACACAATGTTAAAAGTAACCCCATGTTTTATCTGATGTTCAGTAAGGCACTACTATTAGAGAATTGATAACTTGTGAATTATCAGAAGAATCCTGTTATCTCAAGATTATGTTTGGGAAATATGTCTGTTTCAAATACAAGACAGTGTCTCTTTTCATGCTTACGAGTCATTTTACGAGACATCATTTCTGAGTGCCTGTAAATTTCTTCTGCCTATCAGAATGCACAACTAAAAAGTTGACCGAAGAAAATTAGAAGAAATGTTACATGATGTTTTGTTACATCTCATTAAAATTATTTTTATTACCGCATATCTCCAACTTCAGATTCAAAAGACTTCTTTATCAAAATGCCCTCTTCAAGAACAACTTCAGTGATTGGTATCGATTTCATTTTTTCTTATCTCTTTTGTTGATAATGTAAAACATAGATAATGCTATTATTAGACACACAGATGCGGAAATATATTTTATAATCTTCCTGATTTAAAATCAATATCGAAACGGTCTCAGCGCAGTGACATATCACCAAGTAGAGGTATGTAAAAAAATTGACATATGAATGGTAGTTTTGCTTATCTTACATTTCAACAACGGGATAGTATTTGGATCTGACTTCCAGTCATACCCATCCAAATCTTTACAAACGCGGACAAGTCTGTAAAATTTCAAGGTATTTTAATATAACGAATAAATTTGCCCTTATCATTGCTGGCATCGCAAGCTGCAATTTGCAATGCGGAGAGACAAATAGCGAGAGACGAACTGTAGGGCCTTAGAAAGCGTAAAGCCCATGGCTCGTTTATTAGGGTACTGATCCGGCATTCGCCTGGTATAGATAAAAAACAAAAGAAAAGCATAAAAACGTCCAATTGGAGAAGTGGGGAGCTAGAATTCTCCTCCAAACAGTGGCTGAATTATTATTATTATTATTATTATTATTATTATTATTATTATTATTATTATTTATTATTTCCTGCAAATGACCTTTCGCTCGGTGGCAGGGTTTATAAAGATCATATAAAAACAAACAAATTAACTTAAAAATACGTATTATAAGGAAACCACAACTAAGTAACTAAGAAATATAACACACACACATACACACACACATGCACAAATATTTGCTATCAAAAGCAATTCCCTAGACGATTCCGAAAGCAACGCCCACTAGGGAGAAAAGACGTTAGCGCTGCAGCAGGTAGATTATTCCAGTCAGTTATTGTACGGTTTGCAAAAGAGTATTTACCTACATCGGTTTTTTGATTGCTATATTTAATTTTGAATGGATGGCCACCCCTTCCGAAATATAGAGAATTATACCGAGCTATTTAGCTAGTGTCGAAAAACTCGCCACCGTCGAGACTCGAATCCTAGGACCTTCCGGGCAGTTGCTGTACTGGCAACTGTTGGTGCCCTGGAGGTGTGAACAGAATAACTTGCCATCATTCATAAGGTATGAACGGAAGTATTTTCGGTGTCTGGAATCCTTCTTGTCAGACAGGCCTGGCCTTCACGGAAGGCCCACAGAGTGTCGGAGACATCCCGCACGCACTATACTTGGGTTTTTATTTCTTGGCGCGTGAGTGCCTGTTTTCACGATGGAATATCTCACGGCATTTCGCGTCCTTCTCGGTCGTACCGCTAGATATCGCACGATCGCAACCATATCGAGCAGCGCTGGCGATCACGCGACATCCAGCAGCGCGACCGAGAAAGACGTGAAATGCCGTGAGATCGTGAAGACAGGCCCTCACGCGCCAAGAAATAAAAATCCAAGTATACAGAGAAAATCCGCGACGAGTATTCGATGGCCCCGCTTGCTGAGTGCAGCGGCCCTGAGTCTTCCATAATGAAGTAGTCGCCGAGCACGAACTATAAAGATAAGCTCAGGTGAAGAACGGGCGTGGTACCGAAAAACCAAAATGGCAATTAAACTAATCTACAGCGGAGTGGTCGAAGAAGTACATATTTTATTAAGGAGATATAGGTTAACGTATTTACATCACTTTAAATTGATGCTCAACATATTATGTTGACCTCGTTTTATTTCACATGGATTCAACATCCTTCATTTGACGTTTATATCCTTTAAATTGCGATCCTTATCAAACATCTCTCGAAGTGATGAAACATGTAGAGTTAAATACAGTAAAAGTAAACATTTCAGTTAAAATTTACATTAAAATATTCATTACGAAGAAACGTCTTTCGATCGTAACATGATGGGTTTCCATTAGCCGAACATCAGCTTTCTCGTTAACGTAATTTCTGAACAACACACTTAAGCGCCGGAGCGCTTAGAGCGCAGGAACATGCAACAAACATGTTTCGGTAGCATAGACGCCTTCGCTGTTCGCAAGACCACTACGAGTAGTTGGCGCTTCCTCCCTATCGTTGATGAATCGTGAGGTAGAATATACCGTCGCCACCATGGTTATAGGAATCACAGATTCTATCACAATGCCTTTACGTGAACTTGCATAGTCATTATGGATTTGGCCTGCGCTTCTGCTATAACGAACGGCCAGCAATGCACGTGGCGCGGAAACGTAGAAGTCGTGTGTTTCTTCTTAATTGATTATTTCGGGTTTTCAGTAGCGCCAACTGCTAAGGTCCTTAGTCCCGTGAGTGTGGTGCGAGGTTTTGTCGCGGGAGGGGTGGGTTCTACGCTCCCAACTGATCACCCAATGTGTGTGGAACAATACAAAACCTCAATTGCAAAAATTGGAAGTAAACTGCGTAAGTTTGTATTATATTATTATTATTATTATTATTATTATTATTATTATTATTTTTCCATTACATCACGACTAAAGATCTTATGAGTCGGCTGAATATAAAATCTACTCCAGGTTGCAACCAGCTACCTAAGGAGCAGATCCGGTGACTATCAGTGCCTCTACAATACTTTGCGCAAAATGTGGGCTGTTCCAAATAAAGCAATTTCTTGCACTTCCCAGTCTTTTGAATTACCGGGGAGTTTAAACAAGTTCTTACTCAAATTTTGCGGAACAAATCCCAGAGCTCCGATAACTATCGGGACGACCTGTGCTTTTACGCCCCACATTCGGCTGATCTCGATTTCCAAACTCTTGTATTTAAGACGTTTCTCTGCCTCCTTGGTAACGACGTTTTGATCGCAAGGTACAGCAACATCGATAAGTAAACACGATTGTTTCGCCAAATCCCGGATCACTATATCCGGTTTGTTTGTCGTTATCGTGCGATCAATTTGAATTTGTTGTTCGTACAATATCGTACACAATCCAACAGACGTCCCCGGTTTTGGTGAGTGTTCGTACCACTTGGGGCATGTGTTTGGAACTTCGAGGGCGGTACAGATCTGCCAGTGGAGGTAGCTACACACCCTATCATGTCTTTTCTTCTTCTTCTTCTTCTTCTTCTTCTTCTTCTTCTTCTTCTTATTATTATTATTATTATTATTATTGTTGTTATTATTGTTGTTGTTGTTATTATTATTAATATTGGATAGGGTAATGATGGAAGTAAGGACTAGGATGATGGTGGGAGGTGTCAGATAGGGGAGTGGGAGGTGGGAAGTGTTCGTGGACTTTTGCAACCATCCCAGCATTTTTCGCCTTATGACCAAGGGAAACCACGAAAACCCCGGTCAGGACTGCTGGACCGGGGATCGAATCCGGACCTCCCGTTTGCAAATCCAGCGCGCTACGCACTGAGCCAACTTTGCGCGGTGTAACAAATATATTTATATGAGCTGCCATAAAAAGTTCTCTAAAGGTTTGATATTTCGAAATGGACAGTACACCAACTGTTACGCATTACCGGGAACCACTTCGCTGTAAGGCTTTAGGATCAACGATTTGAAATGTGGCAACATGAACGAGGACGTTAGACAATGTGCACCTCTTCAAGACGCTTGGTTTTCTAAAGCTCTCGAGAATGAAAAGTTCATGTTTAAATTAAAAGCCTAGGTTTATGTCTTCATGTCCACATTAATGTTTTCAACGTAAATCAACTTTAATCACCACCTTTTCTCATTTAGCGATTAACAGAGAAGTGAAAAAAGCATGTACTTGTAATTTAAAATATGGGTTGCGTACTGCAATTCAATCTTATTTTTGTGACTTGAGTTCAACTTTACGTAACACAAGTACTTTTAAAATTTAAAAGAATTATTTAATAATAGCACAATTTTCTTTAAAAGTAAATTCAATTTTCTCTTTCCATGCAATATCAATCATTTATTTTCCGGCATGGTTAGCCGAGGTCGACAGGACTGAAGTTGCCTCGGCTCGAAGGGTCGCGAGTTCGAATCTCATATTGGGTATGGATGTTGGTGTGTGTTCGTGTTGTCCATACGTGGTCTTCCTACAGTTCCCCCAACATTTCAAACAATCACAGTGGTCGCTACAGGACCCAGTTGTCAAAAAGCGACCTTAAAAAATAATCATGTTTCGAGAACCGAAATTGCATGCGAGGTTGCGAGAAACTGTAGATGACGTTATCCGTTCTCGAGTTTGATAACTCATTCGCACACCATTACGTCAGGGCTTCATCGTTGCTGGGCGTTGCCGTGTGTCGTGGGGCGGGGTCCAGCGGGACAGGACGAGCGGGCAGCGCGGAACGTAGACGTGACGAAACGAATGCTGAGGTAGAAGAAGACAGCGAAGTGGAGATTGCGGCACGAGAACAATCAAGTCGTAGCAGCGCTAAAGCGGGAAGACAGCGGAGGGGCCTATTTCTGCTAGTATACTATAGATTTAATTTGGAATACTTCCTTAGTATACTTACAGATTCAATGCAAAATTAAAGAAAAAATATTTCCATTTATTGAAAAAAATTATACATTATCACTTTAATTTACTTAAACTTTTTATATTATTTAGTTAATATTTTAAAGTTCTCGTATAAGACTCAAAAAGTTGGTTATTTCAGCAAATGCTAAAAAAATATTAGCGCTAAGCTGACAATCCCCAACCCCTATGTAACACAGTGTAACTCTGCCTCAAAACATCTTCCCTGACTTTGGTGTTACGAAATTCATGGACGACTATTCATAGACTTTACTTAAACAGTATTAAATATCACTATTAAATATCCTTTAGCCAATATCTCAAATAGGTGTCTTTTCACCCGAAACTGGGATCAATACCTCCAAAATCAATATTCTACTGCTGTCTTCACGCTTCGAAAAGTATCACTGAAAATGTATTTATTTTCCAGAAGTTAAATACATTTTCCTTAAAGACAAATATTTGTAATATATAATACGACAGTATTCTACGCACCCAATATCCAGGTACTGTATCACTAAGAAGTTTTTATTATGCTTTCAAGAAAGAAATTCAGACAGATAGAACACAGCCTCGTGGAGAATATTTCCTAAAACCAGCTAGGAACCTATTGCGAACGTCTATTGGGAAGAAAATCCCAAAAGAGCGAAATCAGAAAAATACCATTTGCTGCAATGAAGGGCATTTCGAAAGCAATCTGTAGCCTCATCAATCGCCCCACGACTAACTCAGACCCGCCACCACCGGCCACCTTAGTCAGATCCGATTCGAACCCGACCAAACCCGCCACGATCCGACCACACCAACCACCTCGCTCTCATCCGATTCGACCCGACCAAACCCGTTACGATCCGACCACATCAACCACCTCGCCCCGATCCGATTCGTTCCGACCAAACCCACTACGACCCGACCGCGCCAACCACCTCGTCCTCATCCGATTCGACTCGACCAAACCCGCTAGTCTCCGACCACATCAAGCACCTCGCCCCGATCCGATTCGAGCCGACCCGCTACGATTCAACCACATCAACCAGACCACCACATTCCGATTTAACCTGACCAAACTTGCTACGGCCCGATAGCTACAACCACCTCACCCCGATTAGTCCCCACCAAAACCGGTACGACTCGCAGGCAACCACCCCAAATCATCAATAGATCGATCGCACCAACATAGTCCCTGTCCGGTCCGACGTATCCACCTCGATCCATCCCGATTCAATCTACACGGGCTCGCCCCATGCCGCCAAGACGCCTCTCGCCAAGACTCATCTCGCCAAGACTCATCTCGCCAAGACGCCTCTCGCCAAGACGCCTCTCGCCAAGACGCCTCTCGCCAAGACGCCTCTCGCCAAGACGCCTCCCGCCAAGACGCCTCTCGCCAAGACGCCTCTCGCCAAGACGCCTCTCGCCAAGACGCCTCTCGCCAAGACGCCTCTCGCCAAGACGCCTCTCGCCAAGACGCCTCTCGCCAAGACGCCTCTCGCAAGACGCCTCTCGCCAAGACGCCTCTCGCCAAGACGCCTCTCGCCAAGACGCCTCTCGCCAAGACGCCTCTCGCCAAGACGCCTCTCGCCAAGACGCCTCTCGCCAAGACGCCTCTCGCCAAGACGCCTCTCGCCAAGACGCCTCTCGCCAAGACGCCTCTCGCCAAGACGCCTCTCGCCAAGACGCCTCTCGCCAAGACGCCTCTCGCCAAGACTCATCTCGCCAAGACTCATCTCGCCAAGACGCCTCTCGCCAAGACGCCTCTCGCCAAGACTCATCTCGCCAAGACTCATCTCGCCAAGACTCATCTCGCCAAGACTCATCTCGCCAAGACTCATCTCGCCAAGACTCATCTCGCCAAGACTCATCTCGCAAGACTCATCTCGCCAAGACTCATCTCGCCAAGACTCATCTCGCCAAGACGCCTCTCGCCAAGACGCCTCTCGCCAAGACTCATCTCGCCAAGACTCATCTCGCAAAGACTCATCTCGCAAGACGCATCTCGCAAAGACGCATCTCGCAAAGACGCATCTCGCCAAGACGCCTCTCGCCAAGACTCATCTCGCCAAGACTCATCTCGCCAAGACTCATCTCGCCAAGACTCATCTCGCCAAGACTCATCTCGCCAAGACTCATCTCGCCAAGACTCATCTCGCCAAGACTCATCTCGCCAAGACTCATCTCGCCAAGACTCATCTCGCCAAGACTCATCTCGCCAAGACTCATCTCGCCAAGACTCATCTCGCCAAGACTCATCTCGCCAAGACTCATCTCGCCAAGACTCATCTCGCCAAGACTCATCTCGCCAAGACTCATCTCGCCAGACTCATCTCGCCAAGACTCATCTCGCCAAGACGCATCTCGCCAAGACTCATCTCGCCAAGACTCATCTCGCCAAGACTCACTTCGCCAAGACTCATCTCGAAGGACTCATCTCGCCAGGACTCATCTCGCCAAGACTCATCTCGCCAAGACTCATCTCGCCAAGACTCATCTCGCCAAGACTCACTTCGCCAAGACTCATCTCGAAAGGGATCATTCTCGCCAGGACTCATCTCGCCAAGACTCATCTCGCCAAGACTCATCTCGCCAAGACTCATCTCGCCAAGACTCATCTCGCCAAGACTCATCTCGCCAAGACTCATCTCGCCAAGACTCATCTCGCCAAGACTCATCTCGCCAAGACTCATCTCGCCAAGACTCATCTCGCCAAGACTCATCTCGCCAAGACTCATCTCGCCAAGACTCATCTCGCCAAGACTCATCTCGCCAAGACTCATCTCGCCAAGACTCATCTCGCCAAGACTCATCTCGCCAAGACTCATCTCGCCAAGACTCATCTCGCCAAGACTCATCTCGCCAAGAACTCATCTCGCCAAGAATCATCTCGCCAAGACTCATCTCGCCAAGACTCATCTCGCCAAGACGCATCTCGCCAAGACGCCTCTCGCCAAGACGCCTCTCGCCAAGACGCCTCTCGCCAAGACGCCTCTCGCCAAGACGCCTCTCGCCAAGAACGCTCTCGCCAAGACGCCTCTCGCCAAGACGCCTCTCGCCAAGGACGCCTCTCGCCAAGACGCCTCTCGCCAAGACGCCTCTCGCCAAGACGCCTCTCGCCAAGACGCCTCTCGCCAAGACGCCTCTCGCCAAGACGCCTCTCGCCAAGACGCCTCTCGCCAAGACTCATCTCGCCAAGACTCATCTCGCCAAGACTCATCTCGCCAAGAGCCTCTCGCCAAGACGCCTCTCGCCAAGATCATCTCGCCAAGACTCATCTCGCCAAGAACGCCTCTCGCCAAGACGCCTCTCGCCAAGACTCATCTCGCCAAGACTCATCTCGCCAAGACTCATCTCGCCAAGACTCATCTCGCCAAGACTCATCTCGCCAAGACTCATCTCGCCAAGACTCATCTCGCCAAGACTCATCTCGCCAAGACTCATCTCGCCAAGACTCATCTCGCCAAGACTCATCGCGCCAAGACTCATCTCGCCAAGACTCATCTCGCCAAGACTCATCTCGCAAGACTCTCTCGCCAAGACTCATCTCGCCAAGACGCATCTCGCCAAGACGCATCTCGCCAAGACCATCTCGCCAAGACTCATCTCGCCAAGACCATCTCGCCAGACTCATCTCGCCAAGACTCATCTCGCCAAGACTCATCTCGCCAAGACGTCATCTCGCCAAAGACTCCTCTCGCCAAGACGCCTCTCGCCAAGACGCCTCTCGCCAAGACGCCTCTCGCCAAGACGCTCTCGCCAAGACTCATCTCGCCAAGACTCATCTCGCCAAGACGCCTCTCGCCAAGACGCCTCTCGCCAAGACGCCTCTCGCCAAGACTCATCTCGCCAAGACTCATCTCGCCAAGACTCATCTCGCCAAGACTCATCTCGCCAAGACTCATCTCGCCAAGACTCATCTCGCCAAGACTCATCTCGCCAAGACTCATTTCGCCAAGACTCATCTCGCCAAGACTCATCTCGCCAAGACTCATCTCGCCAAGACGCATCTCGCCAAGACTCATCTCGCCAAGACTCATCTCGCCAAGACTCATCTCGCCAAGACTCATCTCGCCAAGACTCATCTCGCCAAGACTCATCTCGCCAGACTCATCTCGCCAAGACTCATCTCGCCAAGACTCATCTCGCCAAGACTCATCTCGCCAAGACTCATCTCGCCAAGACTCATCTCGCCAAGACTCATCTCGCCAAGACTCATCTCGCCAAGATTCATCTCGCCAAGACGCATCTCGCCAAGACTCATCTCGCCAAGACCATCTCGCCAAGACTCATCTCGCCAAGACTCATCTCGCCAAGACTCATCTCGCCAAGACTCATCTCGCCAAGACTCATCTCGCCAAGACGCCTCTCGCCAAGACGCCTCTCGCCAAGACGCCTCTCGCCAAGACGCCTCTCGCCAAGACTCATCTCGCCAAGACTCATCTCGCCAAGACTCATCTCGCCAAGACTCATCTCGCCAAGACTCATCTCGCCAAGACTCATCTCGCCAAGACTCATCTCGCCAAGACTCATCTCGCCAAGACTCATCTCGCCAAGACTCATCTCGCCAAGACTCATCTCGCCAAGACTCATCTCGCCAAGACGCATCTCGCCAAGACTCATCTCGCCAAGACTCATCTCGCCAAGACTCACTTCGCCAAGACTCATCTCGAAAGGACTCATCTCGCCAGGACTCATCTCGCCAAGACTCATCTCGCCAAGACTCATCTCGCCAAGACTCATCTCGCCAAGACTCACTTCGCCAGACTCATCTCGAAAGGACTCATCTCGCCAGGACTCATCTCGCCAAGACGCATCTCGCAAGACTCATCTCGCCAAGACTCATCTCGCCAGACCCGCTCGCCAAGACCTCCCCGTCTTTCGGCCAAGACGCATCGTCGCCAAGACCATCTCGCCAAGACTCTCTCGCCAAGACTCATCTCGCCAAGACTCATCTCTGCCAATACTCATCTCGCCAAGACTCATCTCGCCAAGACTCATCTCGCCAAGACTCGATCTCGCCAAGACTCCTCTCGCCAAGACTCATCTCGCCAAGACTCATCTCTGCCAAGACTCATCTCGCCAAGACTCTCTCGCCAAGACTCATCTCGCCAAGACTCATCTCGCCAAGACTCATCTCGCCAAGACTCATCTCGCAAGACGCCTCTCGCCAAGGACGCCTCTCGCCAAGACGCCTCTCGCCAAGACGCCTCTCGCCAAGACGCCTCTCGCCAAGACGCCTCTCGCCAAGACGCCTCTCGCCCAAGACGCCTCTCGCCAAGACGCCTCTCGCCAATAGACGCCTCTCGCCAAGACGCCTCTCGCCAGACGCCTTCTGCCAAGACGCCCTCGCAGACGCTCTCGCCAAGGAAGCTCTCGCCAAGACGCCTCTCGCCAATGATCATCTCGCCAAGACTCATCTCGCCAAGACTCATCTCGCCAAGACGCCTCTCGCCAAGACGCCTCTCGCCAAGACTCTCTCGCCAAGACTCATCTCGCCAGACGCCTCTCGCCACAGACGCCTCTCGCCAAGACTCGTCTCGCCAAGACTCGTCTCGCCAAGACTCATCTCGCCAAGACTCATCTCGCCAAGACTCATCTCGCCAAGACCTATCTCGCCAAGACTCATCTCGACAAGACTCATCTCGCCAAGACTCATCTCGCCAAGACTCATCTCGCCAAGACTCATCTCGCCAAGACTCATCTCGCCAAGACTCATCTCGCCAAGACTCATCTCGCCAAGACTCATCTCGCCAAGACTCATCTCGCCAAGACGCATCTCGCCAAGACGCATCCTCGCCAAGACGCCATCTCGCAAGACGCCTCTCGCCAAGACTCATCTCGCCAAGACTCATCTCGCCAAGACTCATCTCGCCAAGACGCCTCTCGCCAAGACGCCCTCTCGCCAAGACGCCTCTCGCCAAGACGCCCTCGCCAAGACGCCTCTCGCCAAGACGCATCTCGCCAAGACTCATCTCGCAAGACCATCTCGCAAGACTCATCTCGCCAAGACGCCTCTCGCCAAGACGCCTCTCGCCAAGACGCATCTCGCCAAGACTCATCTCGCCAAGACTCATCTCGCCAAGACTCATCTCGCCAAGACTCATCTCGCCAAGACTCATCTCGCCAAGACTCATCTCGCCAAGACTCATCTCGCCAAGACTCATTCGCCAAGACTCATCCTCGCCAAGACTCATCTCGCCAAGACTCATCTCGCCAAGACGCATCTCGCCAAGACTCATCTCGCCAAGACTCATCTCGCCAAGACTCATCTCGCCAAGACTCATCTCGCCAAGACTCATCTCGCCAAGACTCATCTCGCCAAGACTCATCTCGCCAAGACTCATCTCGCCAAGACTCATCTCGCCAAGACTCATCTCGCCAAGACTCATCTCGCCAAGACTCATCTCGCCAAGACTCATCTCGCCAAGACTCATCTCGCCAAGATTCATCTCGCCAAGACGCATCTCGCCAAGACTCATCTCGCCAAGACTCATCTCGCCAAGACTCATTTCGCCAAGACTCATCTCGCCAAGACTCATCTCGCCAAGACTCATCTCGCCAAGACTCATCTCGCCAAGACGCCTCTCGCCAAGACGCCTCTCGCCAAGACGCCTCTCGCCAAGACGCCTCTCGCCAAGACTCATCTCGCCAAGACTCATCTCGCCAAGACTCATCTCGCCAAGACGCATCTCGCCAAGACGCATCTCGCCAAGACTCATCTCGCCAAGACTCATCTCGCCAAGACTCACTTCGCCAAGATCATCTCGAAGGACTCATCTCGCCAAGACTCATCTCGCCAAGACTCATCTCGCCAAGACTCATCTCGCCAAGACTCACTTCGCCAAGACTCATCTCGAAAGGACTCATCTCGCCAGGACTCATCTCGCCAAGACTCATCTCACCAAGACTCATCTCGCCAAGACTCATCTCGCCAAGACTCATCTCGCCAAGACTCATCTCGCCAAGACTCATCTCGCCAAGACGCCTCTCGCCAAGACGCCTCTCGCCAAGACGCCTCTCGCCAAGACGCCTCTCGCCAAGACGCCTCTCGCCAAGACGCCTCTCGCCAAGACGCCTCTCGCCAAGACTCATCTCGCCAAGACTCATCTCGCCAAGACTCATCTCGCCAAGACTCATCTCGCCAAGACTCATCTCGCCAAGACGCATCTCGCCAAGACGCATCTCGCCAAGACGCATCTCGCCAAGACGCATCTCGCCAAGACGCATCTCGCCAAGACGCATCTCGCCAAGACGCATCTCGCCAAGACGCATCTCGCCAAGACGCATCTCGCCAAGACGCATCTCGCCAAGACGCATCTCGCCAAGACGCATCTCGCCAAGACGCATCTCGCCAAGACGCATCTCGCCAAGACTCATCTCGCCAAGACTCATTTCGCCAAGACTCATCTGGCCAAGACTCATCTGGCCAAGACTCATCTCGCCAAGACTCATCTCGCCAAGACGCATCTCGCCAAGACTCATCTCGCCAAGACTCATCTCGCCAAGACTCATCTCGCAAGACGCATCTCGCCAAGACGCATCTCGCCAAGACGCATCTCGCCAAGACGCATCTCGCCAAGACGCATCTCGCCAAGACGCATCTCGCCAAGACGCATCTCGCCAGACGCATCTCGCCAAGACGCATCTCGCCAAGACGCATCTCGCCAAGACGCATCTCGCCAAGACGCATCTCGCCAAGACGCATCTCGCCAAGACGCATCTCGCCAAGACGCATCTCGCCAAGACGCATCTCGCCAAGACTCATCTCGCCAAGACTCATTCGCCAAGACTCATCTGGCCAAGACTCATCTGGCCAAGACTCATCTCGCCAAGACTCATCTCGCCAAGACGCATCTCGCCAAGACGCATCTCGCCAAGACGCATCTCGCCAAGACGCCTCTCGCCAAGACGCCTCTCGCCAAGACGCCTCTCGCCAAGACGCCTCTCGCCAAGACGCCTCTCGCCAAGACTCATTTCACCAAGACGCATCTCGCCAAGACTCATTTCACCAAGACGCATCTCGCCAAGACTCATCCCGATAAGACTCATCTCGCCAGGGCTCCTCCCGCCCCGACGTGCTCCGCCAGCGCGGCGCGGCCGCCCTGGCCGCAGCGAGGCCTCGGGGCGTGCGCCTGCGGCGGCGCTGCGCGAGGGGCTTTTGCCAGAGGGCGGCCCGCGCTCGCTCCCGGAAGGGCGTGTTCCCGCGATCAAAGCGCCTCGCTCCGTTTTCTCCGGTGCAGCGCCCGCCACGGCGCGCTGCGGAGCCTCAAAGAATTCTTCCGCTGATCAGACAGCCGCGGCGGCGGGGGCGGCGGGGGCGGCGGGGGCGGCGGGGGCGGCGGGGCGGCGGGGGCGGCGGGGGCGGCGGGGGCGGCGGGGGCGGCGGGGGCGGCGGGGGCGGCGGGGGCGGCGGGGGCGGCGGGGGCGGCGGGGGCGGCGGGGGCGGCGGGGGCGGCGGGGGCGGCGGGGGCGGCGGGGGCGGCGGGGGCGGCGGGGGCGGCGGGGGCGGCGGGGCGGCGGGAGCGGCGGTGGCGGCGGTGGGGGTGCGGGCGGCGAGGGTGGCGGTGGCGGCGGCTGCCAGAGGAGGGAGTGATGGCGGAGGTAGCGGGGCAGTGGCGCGTGCGCTGGCATCCAGCCCCGCCCCCGCCGTCGGCCTTCCCCAAAATGCAGCCATCGCCTGCCTAAAGCGCTGCCCATCGCGGCTACGAGACAAGGAGGCATAGGCATAGGCCTTCACGTCACGTTGCATTTGGGCAAATATTGAACGGCTAATTTTCGTGGCGACGCGTTGATCTCTTAAAAAGGCATCGCGCGCTAGAGGGATCTTGAGATGATACCTTTACAAGTCATCATTGCGTGGCCGCATTTCCAAACGTGTTCCCATTTGGCGTGCTTTTCGGGATCTTGCCTCAAAGTGCTGTTGTCTGCCGGCAAACGTCAACTGCCATCTTCGCCACGCTCCCCATCTGCCCTGCCGCCGCCTCCCAACCTCACCTACTGCCATCTCCGGACCACCTGGCCGTCCCCCACTCACCCCCAGCCGCCTCGCCCCGCGCCACTCGCCGACGCAGGAAGGGCGTGCGCTCGCGGCGCTTTGAAGCGCGGAAATGAAACGCCCCGTCGGGGGGGGGGCGTGCCCTCAGGTGCCTCCCAAAGGAGGACGACGCGCCCAGAAACACCTTCCGCAAAACATTGTCTTCGCAAATTCAGAAAACACGTCCTCACCGCACTGGCTCAGTCTCTGAAAGTGCATTACGGCCGCTTTCACCAAAGACATTCTCATCAGAAAATTATAAAGAAGTCTTCAGAGTGCGCAGATTCAGAAAATATGTTTTCACTACACTAGCTCAGCCTCTGATAGTGCATTAACGGACCGTTTCACCAAAGACATTTCTTATTAGGATATTATAAAGACAGTGTGCTGTTTATTTTCCGAGTGCGCAGATTCAGAAAACACGTCCTCACCACACTAGCTCAGCCTCTGAAAGTACATTGCGGCCGCATTCACCAATGACATTCTTATCAGGAAATTATAAAGACAGTGTGTGCTGTGTACCTTCGGAGTGCGACGTTGGTGCTTTTGGGAACTGTCCTCCATAGAAATGTGAAATTACTGAGACGGTCCATGAATTATACTTCTTATTCAAATCCCATATTTTCAAAATTTACTTTAACGGCCGGTTTTATCAAATAACTTTTAAGTGTGACTTAGTAAATTGATATTTAATTTTACGACGTTTTAAGACGTGCTTTGTAATTCGTCGTTTCACCACCCTCTTTAAAGCAAAGCTTAGTGAAGTATAACTTAAATGCATCCAAGAGTTGGTTGGCAATGCTCGACCCTGATGAACCAGCCAGTGACCATAACCAACCCTGTTTGTTTTGGTTTTTCTCTGTAGTTTGGTGGTTATTTTTATTGGTTTTTCGTACTGGGAAAAGAGACAGGATTGCGATATTTTCATCGTCTGAGAAAGAAGTGTTCATCGAATGTATGAGAAAGTATATTTCTATTATAGAAAATAAAGTTGCAAATGGAGCAAAAACCGACAAAAAATGAAGCGTGGGATAACATTTAATACAATTTCAAAGCAACGAACCACAAAATAAAATATAGCAAACATTAAATAAAGTTGTGCAGATAGTCAAGTTTAGGTGAAACACGACATACAATAAAAATTACTGATGTAAAACTTCAAAGTTGAGAGTAACTACGGGATCATGATCATCACTACGGGATAACCTATAAAACACTAGTTGTTAAACAAAATTGTTACTTGCAAGGCAATTATGTATCAAATTACTGAAATGCTCATTTCGTTAATAATTAACTAAGAAGTTAACTTGAAAATTCCAATCTGTTTTCAATTCGCTCCAAAGCTTGTAGTCTTATCATCTTTGATAGGCGAAGTCGGGTGCCTAAACCGCTTTCATCGAACTCTTCAAAATATTCGGACCGTTCCCGTATTCACCTTAATTTTTAAATCTTAAAATCCGTGTTTAATGTTTATTTGCGCTGTAAACGCATCAGAATTAAGTTCTATTAACGCGGTCCAAAGATGGTTACAATTGTGGCAGGTGGCGAGGAGATTCACGAAATTTTGTTACCTAAAATCGAGATGTATGTCTGTCTATCTCTATATGTGGGAGTATGTACCACTAATAACTCTGCGATATTAGAAACTTTTGGGTGAAACTTTGAAAATACGTCAGTAAAAAATGTAACTCTACCGTTCCGGAGACCAATAAGATATTTTAATTTTTAAGGGGGGGTACTTTTCATAAAGCTCCAATTTCATTTTGAAAATTTGCCGGAAAATTTTCGCCATGTTTTCTTCCCATTTTTTGATCAAATGGACGAAAGTGCGTTCATAAAAACGGTGTAATTCCATGTTTCATTAAAACCTATGAAATTTCGTAAATTGCAAAAAAAATTTATATTTATTTTCAAATCAATCCTATGTACCTTCTATTAAAGCCAGAAATTAATTTCTCGATGCAATTTATCACTCAGTTGTAAATATTTATTACGCACTTTTTTTTTAAAAAACTTAGTTATTGAGTAATAACTAGTAATATGAAGAGTCGGAAGGCCACGCAGTCCCACTAGTTTATCTAGGGTTCGTTACTTCTATCCATTCCAGTTCTTCTTTGAAACTAGTTTAATAATTATCTTTCATAACGAGTGGAGCCCTGGGGCGGGGGCTTTCCATTTGCTCCTTTTATAAGACACTGCGCGCGGCTCCTTCTGCGGCGCCGCGGACCAAATTAAAAGAAGTGATGAGAGACTTCTGAATTTTAAATCATATTTATTCGTCGTCCTGGAAGAACGACCTCGAGCTCTAAGTCCCCGCCCGCCTCTTGAGCCCCATATATACTTAATCTTTGGCCGCTTTGGCTTAATGGTCGCTCTTCGCGGCGAGTGTACAATCCCAGATGGCGAACGTATTTCACAATTTCCATACAAATTGAATTCCATTTTCTCACTCTTCCACGGAGTTGGAAGGTCGGGGGGAGGGGTGGTACGGTGTGGCGACGGCGGAGGACTTAATCTTTGATGAATGCGCGGTTTCACTTCGACCACGTGACAGCGCTAGCGAAAAATGGAATCGAGCGATGAAGCGTGATGAGTGGCTACTTTGGAAGTATTCTAATTACCTGTAGTTAAATATTCCACGGAGTTTCATCGCTCTGGTCTTAAACGTACGCTGTAATGAAACTTTTCGGCGAAAGGATATTTATTTCTCGAGTTTACTCGCCCTCCTTCTGGAAAGCCTTGCGTTCCATTGGAGCCGCCGTCTTGAATGCCTCCCTCCCTCTCGGTCATTTCCAGCTGCAAGCGAGGTTTGCATCGCAAACGTCGCTCAGTAAAGCCTGTGAAATTTATAAGATAATACAATGCGGTTTGAAATTCTTGTATCCAAGATAACTGACTCCTTGTCCAAGCATCAACATACTCTACGCAGACATTGTAGCTTCAAAATAATTTCTATGCGTCCTAAATTTTTAAATAATTTTGGTTAGGAGCAACTTTTTTGAATAGTTTACCCAAGTAAAATGTAGGAAACAAACTACCCCTTATATTCAAGTAAGATTTTTTTCAAATTTTTAGTTATATGAGAAAACTCAAGTTATTATTCAATTTTACTTGACCATCTTTCTATGTCATTATGTAGTCAAGAGAAAGTACCGTAATGCAGTTGGGAAAATCGACGATTTTTCGACAAATACTAGTTTTTTGGGATCCTGATATCGAAAAAATGGATTAATCTTCTTCCTATATGTAGCAAATACCTTTCATTAAAACATTGTGTTGTCAGAATCCACGTTTTATGGGTTCTTGATAGAGAAAAATTAGTTGACGGCAAAATGACTCTTCGTCCGTGAGTCGTCCTGTACGGTCAAAGCTCAACCAATCAGACACGTTTCTCTAAAATTGATATCCCTTGGTCTAACTAAAGGATCTGATGTGCCTGGGAGTTTGAAACGGATATTTTGATTGTTGGTGGTACTTTACGTGAAGCCTCAATTCCATTTTCCCAACAGAGAGCCACTGCCTCAGGCCGGGGCAAGATGTGGATTCCCGTCTGGTCGTTCGAGTAGTTTACAGTGCGATTTTTTAAAACTGCCTCTGAAGCCTCGATAGAATATCAAATGGCATTCCGCGTCTTTCTCGGTCCTGCCGCTAGATTCGCATGATCGCAAGCATTACTTGATACGGTCGCGATCATGCGATATCTAGCGGCACGACTGAGAAAGACGCGAAATACCGTGACATATTCCATCGTGAAGACAGGCCTTGAGGCAAAGTTATAACAATCGCACTGTAGTGCATGAATGGTAGTAAGCGTAAATGTGTGTAAGGTGACAAGGAAGAGGAAAGAAAGATCGCGCGAGTCCATGGCTCGTTTGTTAGGGTTCTGCTCCGGCATTCGCCTGGTGTTGATCCGGGAAACCACGGAAAACTACCGATCAGACGAGCCGGCCGCTTGAATTATCCTCCAGGGAGTGGCTGAATTCGAGCTAGCTATCTAGCTAGTGGCAATGATTCTGCCACCGTTGGGACTCCAACATCCCTGTCGGAAACACAGAATTGACATCATTTGATGTCGTGAGCCATCTTATCCGGTAATTATGCTCGGATCTACACCGCCCGCCCTTGCTACTGCTCGCAGGCATAGCTACCATCATTTGTTCAAGGGAAGCCAGTGCGAACCCCCGCCAGAGAGCGGGGATTCAGCTCAAGCGACTTTCGTCTTTGCGTGCAGATGAAAAGTGCGGCTGGCTCCTCCGAGTCTGAATTCTGGGAAGACCTGGCGCTAATTCTTTGGAACGGAGCTTTGACAGCAACCTTGCTCTGTCGCATCCGGGGCTGTGTGGGAAGCGATCTGCCGTTTCTCGATAGCTCCTCCGAGTGGTCCCTAAGCCCTGAAAGTGCCTCACTGCGAAGGGCGAGAACGTGGAAGATCAGCATAGGTCGGCAGTTTCAACAAGAGTTGAACAGATCGGATGTTTTTGATTGATAGTTCGTGAAATTCCATATCTAAACGGAGATAAATAGAGGAAATTTCAATGACAATATGATTGGTAAATACAGAGCGAAATTGGATACAATTAAATAAATTATATATACGGATACAGTAAATAAAAGCAATTGAGTAGGAGTATATACAATTTTAATGTGCAGAAGACTTTTTTTTTTCATTTTACTTTCTCGTCCTGTCTTCGTAAGAAGACAAAAGTATTGTAATCGTGCGCCGGGAAACGTGTCGTTCATTTTTTTAGGAAATCTATCTTCTTATAAGAAACAAATCATATAAACAAGAAATATCGTTTTTTTTAAAACAAGGGAACTCATACGCTATCGTTAGTTTCAACTCGTCTCCTATATTATTTCAGTTGCATACTTTCTCCTTGCGGCTCACACACGCAACCAATCTTTATAAATGAGTTCTCGAAAGAAACAGAATTTCACGGAGACGTGACGAATTGCACTTTGACTTTAAAAATATGAAGCATTTGTTTAAAAAACGCATGTAAATATTCATGTAAAATGCAACCCGCACCCCACGTCAGAATGTTTTAATATATATCGTTAAATAACTCCTAAACAAAGCGTTCAAGGGCTTACAAACTAAACTTTTGAGGCCAACAGCCTCAAACAAACGTTCGTCGCACAGTAATCTACAGAATGAGACCTTCACCATTTCTTCCCACCATTTATTTTTTGACCATTACATTTGTGCTGGTCCGATGCCTCTGAATGATGATAAATGATGGTGATAAATCATACATTAAGTGAGAGCTGTGTCTGAATAATTGTTTTTGCAAAATTTCTGAATTGATTGGTAAAATCGGGGTATTGTAATCAAAGTCGGGAGGGTCTCTGGTCTCCGCAAGTCGATAACATCATTCTTGATGACCGCTCGTGGACTGCAGCTGAAGTGAGGGAGATAATGCAACACAGTTCATCAGTCACATTTCATCTTCCGCATTCAAGAATTCAATCACATAACGCAGTCTCTTACGAACATCGATGTTATCCATTTTTTCAAACGACTGGTGAGCTGCCACACGTTGACGCAGAACGTTAACTCTGCGGTGGGTTGTAGAAGGTTTGAGAATAGTGCCAAATTAAAATGTTTCACTTCATCACCATCACCATCATCATCATCATCATCATCGTCATCATCCTAGAGGCAAAAAAGTGCCTAGTCGCTGCCGTTATAACAATCTGTCCTCTTCATCTCAATCTGTAATTCGGCTTGAAGTTGTTTTAAAATTTTCATTCTAGGTCGGCCTCTTCCTCTTTTCCCAACGATTTTACAGTCCAAAATTGTGCTTAAGAATTGGAATAAAATTCTCCATTTTATGTTGCACTTAACTAATTTTATTTAAGTAGAGAAATAAGGGGCATTACTTTTTGACTGACCCTCATAACTTAGCTCTTTCGCAGGAGTAAGGTTCGCAGGAGTTATGTATATAATGAAATAAGAATGCATGATGCGTGAATGGAAATAAATAAAAAGAACATTTTACAAAGACATCGTCTAGAAAATTTTACTTAGGATTAAGAAAAAATAATAAAAAATTTCGTTAAAGTTAGGTATGCCAAAGTGCTACATTACTAACTAGGAAATTAGATTTAAGCTAGAATTAAGTTAGTTTTAGTTAATTTTAGTTAAGAAAAAACCCTCCCTCTGAGCTGCTTAAGCCGCAAGGCAGCAGCACACTCTGTAACCACTTAGAAAAATAAATTCCAGCCTCCTCAAGGGTACTGTGGAAGGGAAATAGAAGGAGTAAGGCCTCATTCACAATGCAAACGTAAATGTAAACGTAACGTAGCCGCAAAACCTAGAAATGTGTTACTAAGGGAGACCATTAACAATGCCTTGACGTAACCGTTGACGTAAGACCGTAAACTTAAGAGTTCGCAAGCTCCAAGCTTTTACGTTAAGTTTACGTCGGAATTCTACCGAAGACCAATCAGAGAGCGGCATGGAAGTTGAATTTCAGATTGTGATCAGGTAGTTTGTGGTTATGTCATTGTAATTGTAATGTAGAGAATAGTATACGAATGCTTTTGATGCGTGTAGTGAATTCAATGTAAGAATTCGGACAATTTTTATTGTGACTTTAACCTGAGATGGTGAATAAACTAATTATGTCCGACGAATTACTCATGAATTTGGTTCATGAGAATCCTTGTTTATAAGATGAAGGAAATGTGAGCACTAATACATCTACTCCCATGTATATGAAGACAAAGCGATAAAAATTTCGAAGAAAAAGCTAGAAACCATGGAAAGATCTTTTCACCACGTTAGAGGCGAATCGATCAAGTTTCAGTACATTGAATTCTGATTGGTTCAAGCGAAACTTACGTTCGTCATTGTGAACGCTTGTTTTTACGTGTAAATTTTGCGGCTAAGTTTACAGCAATACGTTACGTTTAAGTTTGCATTGTGAGTGAGGCCGAAGGTCGGACGTTCGCTGGCTGCTGCCGGAGAGCCGCGCGCCGCTACCTGCGGCTAGGTCTGCGCAAGGGAGTGGCGGGGAGCGGCGGGGAAGGGCGGGGAGGCTGCGGGAGCTGCAGCGTGGGCGGGGCGGGGCGCTTTGTCCGGCGGAGGCCGGGTTTTGCAGCCGGCCCTCAGGAATGCTTTTGAAGCGGGCGCGGCTGCGATCGGCAGATGAGGCGGCGGCGGAGGCGGCGGCGGCCGCGGTAGCCGGAGGGGGGGGAGGAAGGGGGCGGGGCGCGGTCGATATCACACGGAGGCCTCGCTTCCGCCGCCTTCTCACTTGACTTCCACTTCGGCCCGCCCGCCCGCTCGGACCTCCCGCTCGGATTTGTGAGGTGGCGCCACTCCTTTTTCATCTTGGTTTTGAGGTGAATTGCTCGTTGGCATTTACAATTAAATGATCATGTGTTGTCACTGAGACCGTACGCCACCGAAGATGCACCGTATTGTCAACGTTGTATTGTTGACGCGATGCACATAATGCGGATTTACAATCATGACTGTTTTATGTCCAATTTGTGTTGATGAGATTGCGAGAATTTCAGTTACCAAATGGTGAGTCCAATTGATTTCCCGATTTCTTTCTATTAAATTTATATTTCATTGAAGGCATTTCTTCAAAATTTGCCGTCGTTTACAAAGTTACAAACATTTTGCAAGGTTTGAAAAATTTTGCCAAGCTGATAGTTGAAGATTATGAAGATTATAAGCTAGAAAAGGAATTAATTGATCGATCATATGTGTTGTCAACATCAACAATATTGTTTATTTTAAGAGCAGATTTCGATGGCTTAGCCATCATCATCAGTTTCTATTGTATAGAAGCCACAAAACAACTTTATAGAGTTGTCGTTTGCAGACGTTTTGTGGCTTCCAAACTGTAGATACTGATGATGATGGCTAAGCCATTGAAAGCTGCTCTTCAAATAAGCAATATTGCTGACAATGACAACACCTATGATTTAATTCCTTTTCATCTTCCATTATCAGCTTTGCAAAATTCTTCAAATCGCTATAAACGTTTGTAACTTTGTAAATTTTGGCAAATTTTGAATAAATGCCTTCAATGAAAGCTAAATTAAATAGAAAGACATCGGGATATCAATTGGTCTCACCATTTGGTAATTGAAATTCTCGCAATCTCATCCACACAAATTGGACATAAAACAGCCTTGTAAATCTACATTATGTGCATCGCGTCAACAGTACGAAGTTGACGATACGGTGCATCTTGGGTGGCGTACGGCCTCGGTGGTACGGCTGAAGACTGTTATTCCCAAGATTTCAGATTGAATTCAGATCTAAGGGCGAACAAATCTTCGTACGCCTTCCTTACTTCAGAAAAGAAGTAAATCCAGCTTCCCCCGTGATTTAAATTTTTTTTTTTTAATTTATTTATTCTTGCTTGGCCTGAGGCCCTCAGCAGCCGTGAACGACTGGTACAGTAGTTGATTTTATTTTATATAGTAAGTTTGCAAGATATTTTCTTTCATCGTGATTATTACATTTTCAGTAGCACTTTATATTGCACGGAAAGGCTAATCGCTTCCAGTCTGTTTAAGGAGGGTCAAAAAATTCTCTGAATTACTTAAATTTACTGAAAATAAAAGATCCTTACACCTAAAAGAAGCCTGTGAGCTTAAGTCTTATCGACTGTTTCCTCGCCCGAGGTGTTTGAGTTGTTTCCTCGCCCGAGGTGTTTGAGTTGTTTCCTCGCCCGAGGTGTTTGAGTTGTTTCCTCGCCCGAGGTGTTTGAGTTGTTTCCTCGCCCGAGGTGTTTGAGTTGTTTCCTCGCCCGAGGTGTTTGAGTTGTTTCCTCGCCCGAGGTGTTTGAGTTGTTTCCTCGCCCGAGGTGTTTGAGTTGTTTCCTCGCCCGAGGTGTTTGAGTTGTTTCCTCGCCCGAGGTGTTTGAGTTGTTTCCTCGCCCGAGGTGTTTGAGTTGTTTCCTCGCCCGAGGAACCAGAAAAGATGGCTCAGGGCATCAACTGATGTCACTGCAGTGCCTCTGACCGGGAGGTCCAAGGTCCGAGTCCCGACAGCGGAAGGATTTTCGACCGTAGCGTATCAGCTAGATCGTATTCAGTTGCTGTCTGGAGGAAAATTCTAGCGGTCGGTTACACTAATCGGTAGTTTTTCGTTGTGTCTCCGGTCAATACCAGGCGAATACCGAAGCAGTATCCTAAAAAACGGGCAACGGACAGGGCGTGATCTTTCCTTACTTTTCTTTGTCCTAAACTCACCTCTTCCACACACACACACACACACACACACACACAAACATGCATTTCACTACCACACATGCCAGGAGACCGGTCGGGAGTTTAGAACTTGTCCCGGCTGGAGCGGTGCCCCGCTCTTGGGAGATACCTGGTTGGGGAAACCCCGCTAGTCGCCGGTAGGTCGACAGGCAGGAACAGAAAACAGGCGTGCAAAAGATACCATTGTCATTATTACTAAAATTGTGGCAACTAGAATCTGATTAGTTTAGTGCTTATGTTTCAATATTTCCTTCAAGTCGTATTATCAGCTCTGATAAAAATTACTTCAAAACGTGGCTATTTGTCTTGTGCGGAAAAACATGCAGAAATAATTCCAAAAACTGTAAGTTTAGTTTTTTCCGATTTCCAAATGATGTGGAGAAGTGTGTGTGTGTGTGTGTGTGTGTTTAATTTACTTGAGATTTTGTGAAATTTGAATGAAATGGATATATTAATACAATGAATTGAAGTAGATAATCAATTAAATGTAAGAAAATATGTTTTAAAAGTAGTACTTATGTATTTCGAGCGCTGGGCGTTTTACCAAGAACATGGCGGACGTCACGTGATCGAAAAACCTTTTTCAATGGGATTTTCCGCGAGTGAACATACTGGTTATACTGTGAAATTACGAGGTCCAGCGTTGCTATATGATTACATATGTATCCTAGTACCAACCTTAAAAAATCTTGGTACTTCCACTTAAATTCCTGGTACCAACGACAAATGCTTCTGAAAATGTTTATATTATAATTCTATTGAACATGCCAGAAAGTTCGTTAAATTTAACATAATATCAAGTCATTTTATATCAATAATCTAAATGGAGACTGTTGGAAAGAAAAAAAATCTTCAACCATTAATGGAAGGCTAAGACGTATCCTTTTCTCCTCCAGCATGTGCTGGAAAAATACCATTATATGCCCCATTTTTAGGCCAGAGTTTTCACCAATATCTCACTTATTTGTAATATTGGTGTTCGTGTTTAATTATTGAATAAAAATAATATACAAAACTAAAATCGTACGTCATCAATTAACGTAGACTTAAAATCCTGATATTTAAGCGTACCAGGATGGAGACATCCTTGCAGAAATATCGAGCCGTTTTAGTACAATTTGAAATAAATAATTGAAATATTAGAATTAATATTTGAAATAAAACCATTTTTATTTTTGCATATTTTGGTATCATACATATCAAATACATTTTATCTACTACTACATAATTCTTAAAGTTCAATTCTGTTTACATGACCAAAAGGAAGAAACAATTGCCTCACTCTCCTGCTAAAACAAAGCAATGTAATATTGCGCTTTGGTGACTCCCGCACATCCTCTGCCAACTTTTTGTTAAATTTGTTCCCTCCATTGTACATTTGTAGCTGTTGTCCCCTAGATGTTGTTGCCAACAGTGCAATTACTTGGTCCTTTAAATTGAAGGAACGCATATGTACCTTTTTCGCGATTATTTAATTTAAACTAATACGTCAATTAAATTAACAAATGGTTATCCTAACAGTATAATGAAATCGGGAACTTTTTGGCATTTATTAAATATTAACTTCGAGAATACAATGCTTTATGTAAAGTTCAAACAACGTTTCAAAAGTAAGTGCCAAAGTAAGCAAATTTCCATTGTATTTCAAGAAACTCCCGCCAGAGAGCAGCAGCACCTCTACCCGCTGTTACAGGCACTAAGACTAGGGCGAAATAAAACTCGCGATTCCAGACTTTTAGACTTAATAGACGATGATTTGGAATTTTTAAAAAATATTTCCAGTGATTACGAGCAACTGATATTATATGTATAATAATCTTTCACACGTACTTTCAAATGAAAAATTAAGAGCATGTTTCGACATTCCTCTGACTATTTCCTTGTTACTTTTCAAACAAGAAATGTAGAACACTGAATTGAGAAAATATTGTTAAATATAGTCATTTTGATGTTGAAGGGACGGAATTTTAACACATTTCATATGTTAGATTTTTTTGAAACAAACTACATGTTAATCCTTTTGAACCGACAGTTCAAAAATTACACAATTTATTTTTAACATTATTAGTTATAAATCGTTCTATTGCAAGTAATAAGAAAGTACATCCTTTACAAACATATTTCGCTCCGTGAAAAAGTCTTGTTTTAATGAGCGAGTGTTTAATTATTGAAACTAATCAGTAAAGTGATTCAAGGAAATATTCGTAATAATGCGAAGAGCGAAGCTTCAAGACGAATCTCTTTCCAAGAATTTAACGAGGCTCCAGAAGGAAATTTAACGATATTTCCTAACAAAACTATTGTTCGACAGTTTTCTTTCCGAACCTGCGCAAAGTTCTGATTTTCGCTTCTCACAAAGCACGAAACCAAACGAAAAGGCCGCTTTAATTATGAATTTCACATAACAACATTTCCACGTGGAAACTCCTTAGGCGGTTCACAGGCAGCACTGCGCAGCGGGCCGTCGCTGAATTAATGATCGCACACTCGCAGAAATAAAACGACTCGCTCCTTTTCGAACAGAGAGAGAGAGAGAGAGAGAGAGAGAGAGGGACGCGCCAAACGAAGGAGAACTGCGGAAGAAAGGTTCGTGGGCGGCTCCATAATATTGTTCAAAACTCGTCCACGCTTATTCCAGCGCAGTCTTAAGACTCCTTTCGTCGGAGGTCTGTAAATACTTAATAACGGCCGGGTTCTCCTTGTTACTCATCGCGGCCATGATGAAAAGAAAACAGGCGCGCAGCCGCGTCTGCAGTTTCCCCCGCCGGCGCTTTCCGGCCGCGTTTTGTTTTCCAGCGGAACAAAATAGCGTCGCCAGCAAACGAGGCCTGCCGGGGCGGGTGGGGGTGGGGGGGCGACAAAAGCGAAGCGGGACATCGGAGCCTTGGGTTGCGGAAGGGGTGCCGGGGCACAGTAGCCGCAATGCAATTTTGAGAGACCACATTATACTGCGATTTCTCTGACTTTGCCCCTCAAGGCCCATCTTCGTGATGGAATATGACACGGCATGTCGCGTCTTTCTCGGTCTTGCCGGTAGAAGTCGCATGATCGCAAGCACTGCTTGATACGGTCGCGATCATGCGAAATATAGCGGAACGACTGAGAAGACGCAAAAAAAGTGACATATTCCTTCGCGAAGATGGGATTTGAGTGGCCTTGAGGGGCAAAATTAAAAAAATCGCAGTATACGTTTATGCTTTCACTTTATCGTCATCTCTTTATAGTATTTTTATTGTCATCTTAATTACGTTTGTGCGGGACTGACATGCGACAAAGAGTCAATTAATTTTTGTGCCAAGAATACAGTATGTGAATATAATTGGAGACATATCAGTGAATCCCCCACCCTTAATACAGGCTGAGATCTAACATGAGGACGCCAGACCCAGGGCCCACCCACTTGATTTCTGAGCTAGGCCTTGAAATCGGTTCCTAGTGGAGATAAATATCGCTGTTCCGTGGTGCGTCCCATCGTCGTACTCCGTGACTGAACTCACGGACTGAATTTTCTCCACGAGTGTACGTATCTCATTCATGTTTTTTGGGGGGGGGAGGGCGACAGGGAGCGGACAAAAATGTTGATGGTGCAATTTCCCTTTCTCAAAAAAGTTGTTTACTTTGTACGAATAAAGTTGAATGTTTTTCGTAATTATTAAGGCACCATCATCATTATTTTTTGAAAAGTACAAACTTTTAGATTTCTTTCATAGGATTAATATCGAGAAGAAGACAAGTCTGTGTGCCCTAACAAGTGCACTCCATCTTTTCAGTGAGCAAGACTAACAACGACAGCGCTCCCATTACACGGATCCAGGAATATAACGATGGGGAGAAATGATGGTGGGAACATGCAGTAGGTAGTAAAATAATAAGAGAAACGAAGTATTTTCTATCAAATGCTTAATAATGTTAAGTCAATTTGAACCGCAGTCCCAAGTGAAATACTGGTCACTACCTTTCACTTTGCATCACTTAGTTGCTGAAAACCAAAATGGTGATAGAGAACTGTGTATTGATGCTCAAATGCGTGACATCATTCATCTGCTATGCTTTTCTTTATTCATCCTTCTAAGATTGAAATTTATCTAACTTCGCATTTTGAGATCTCTCAAACTGACCGTACAGATGCATGAATACACACTTCTAATATAATCGTAGAACATCATAACAATTTACCTTCTTAAAATTTGGATGTATTCACTCGATGACTCGGTCTTTAGTGAGAACGTATTGGTATAATTTATTTCGGCGTTCTTATCATTTGATGCACATTGGTGGAATTAAAATTGATTTCGATCGTTATCGTTTTCTTTCACAGTTAGGCATCATCACCTGAGCATGTCGATCCGACAAGCACAACTAACTCTAGAAGATGATTCCAAACGATTAGTACATATGGAAGAATAAAGTGGGTAGGATCGAAACGTAAGGACATTGCTGTATTTTCGCACTGATTCTCAGAACTAATTAGCATAAGCAATGTCAAAGAATTACAGTTTCCGAATTTGTAGAAATAATAATCCATCATAGACCATGAGTGTAAAGTATAATTTTTCTTTAAAACATCCAAAAAATGATTTTGTTCTAATGCGTTTCTCGTAGAAATTACAGGTATGTACCGCACAGCATTGAAAATATAACATGGATATCTTATTATACAAGTACTTTGATTTTCATTGTCAATTGTTCTTTCATTGTTCTCTGCCTGAAGCAGCAAAAATGTTGCTGAACAAAACCACAAAAACTAGAGGTGCTACAGAATGGCACAGACTTTCCCGGATTCGTTTTCTATTTTCCTGGGTCTTCGCTAGCTATTCGGAATTGCCACATACTCTTTCTTGCCAGCTACCATCTATCATCGCCAAAAGTACATTTTTTTGTCATTTTCTTAATTTTTCGGTTTCCTATTGGTAGAACAGAAACATTAATTTTAGAATATTAAAGAACACAAAAACCTAGCCGTAAATGGCAATTTTCTTTTAAAAATTATGTGCCCTTTAAGAGAAAATGTCGTTTTATCACTACTAAAAATGCAAAATTTGAAGCTCATTTTCACAGAAAATTTTTGAGTTTTCAAAATACTTTATTTGAAGTTATTTGAAGCACTTACACTCACAAATATAATCATCTTTACAAATTGCGGATAATGTGCATATTAAAGATGTGAGAGATCTTTCAAAAAATTTACATTTATATAATTTTTGAAAAAAACAAAAAAAACTCAAAATAAACTTCACGCTATACTAATGAGTGTAATTAGCACTATCCGTTACAAAAGTTTCAAGAAAAAAATTGCAGCCATATACGAGAAAATGATGTTTGAGCATTTCTGAAAATGCCGAAATTTGAGCTACTTTTCACAGAAAACGGTAGTGTTTTCGAGAAACTTTACTTGACATTATTTAAAGCATATATACTCGTAAATATAATAATGTAAAAAAATCGCCGATAATGTAAATATTAACGACGTGAGAGACAAGTAAAAAAATTTACATTTTTGTAATTTTTGAAAAAAACCAACCGATAGACCAAAATGGCTTTTATGTCATTGATAGAGTACATTTACCATTATCCCTACCAAAAGTTTAAAGAAAAAATTTGGAGCAGTTTTTGAGAAAATTTTGTTTTTGTAATTTTTTAAAATTGGACATATTGCACGCAATATTGCACGAAAACTACCAAAATTGTGAAAAACATTTACATGACCTTTATTAAAGAACTCAATATGCAGAACAAATTTTATTTGAAGAAAAAATCTCTATCTTCAATTTTGTAGTTGGAGAAAGACGCCGAAAAAAATTCAAACTTTCACAATTTTCGAAAATTCACAGCTGTACGTGAAAATCGGACCTATGCCATGTTAAAAAGTGTATTTTCCTCTATTCATACAAGAAATTTAAAGAAAAAATTTGGAGCCGTTTTTGAGAAAATGTTGAATATATTTATTATATAGTAGTATTTATTTATATATCGTATGGAGTAGACTGTCATTGGGCGTAATTCCTCATCCGTATTTTTGGTCCAGATTTCCTTTGAACCCTAACCCCGGCGCGGGACTATGGGATCGTTTTCAAACAGGCGTCCCCTGATACCCCTAGGCGTGATTTCGATTTCTCTGCCTGATGTCGGTCTCTGTTAACTATATAAGAACTAACTGGCTGGGACAAAGAGAAATCTCATTAGAATGGGGTATTGCCGGAAGGAGATAATTTTGCCGGGCACATACCATATACTTTAGCGTTTGCCACAAGTATGACATGGTCACTGTGTGATTTTCCGTCCCGGGAGGCTCAATCGTTTTCCTTCAAAATCTGCCAGGAGAGGTGGCTCAGTGCATCACCTGATATCACTGCAGTGCCTCTCACCGGGAGGTCCTAGGTTCAAGTCCCGACGACAGCAAGATTTTGGATACTAGCTTGTCAGCTAGGTCGAATTCAGTCGCTGTCTGGAGGAGAATTCTAGCGGCCGGCTGCTCTGGTTGGTAGTATTCCATGGTTTCTCCGATCCATACCAGGCGAATGCTGGAGTAGTTGTCTAACAAACGGGCCACGGACCGCGCGCGAACTTCCCATCCTCTTCCTTGTCCTTTCCTCGTCTCTTACACACACACATACTAACATGCACTACACAACTCACGTGCCGGAGACCGGTCGGGAGCTTAGAGTTCGTCCCGGCTGGTGCGGTGCCCCGCTGATGAGAGATACATGGTTGAGGAAACCCCGCTAGTCGACGGTAGGTCGGCGCAGGATCTCGCCATCCAGCGGGGGAAGATCACCGCCACCTCCCGATGAAAAAATGTGCATTAAACTTACGGGACTAATGACCTCAGTAGTTGACGCTCCCGAATTACTAGCAATCAATCAATCAATACTTCAAAATCTGCGCACAATGGAAATGAGTAACTCTCAAATGTTAATTTAAGCATGAAAATAAAAGCACCTAACTACTCTTATAAGAAGTTAGGAAGAATCTACTAGTTTGAGTAATTGAAATAAATTCTTTAAGTTTGTAATTGGCGTTGCCCATCTGTAATGAGGTCCGTAGCCCACTGTGCTGGAGAGTGGAGGGGGAAGAACCCGTGCGTCTCCTGCCCGAACCTTTCGCCCGAAGCCTCGAGCCTTTCCCTCCCTCTCCCCATCTCTCTCTCTCTCTCTCTCTCTCTCTCTCTCTCTCCATGCCCTTCCTTCCTTCCTTTTGCGCCATCGAGAGGTGCAAAGATAGGTCCAACTTCCATTCCCTCGCGCAGCCAGTGCGGGCGCCCTCTCTCGGCCTCAAGGAACGCCCCGCGGTGGGCGCGCAATGCACTTCCTGGCGAGCCCTGCTCGGGTCGTAAGGAACCGAATGGAATCACACCCCGATTTAAGTACGACACTCACTGCGTACGAATACTCTAACTCCGATTAGCAAAAGATGGGCGACAACTGCCTGTTTCCTTAGCGTCATGTAAACGGCTGGTTCTAGGGTTCGATTTCCAAAGGATTTTGATACTATGTAGGTGTTCCTGGCGAGCCCGTTCATAAGTAACCGAATGGTAACGCAGCCCGATTACGAAGTACGAAACACTTCGTACGAATACTCTATTCTTCAATTGGCAAAAGACTGGTGACAACTCCCGTGTCATTGGAGTTCTTTGACCGAGAAGTCGTAGGGTTTGACTTCGAAAGGTTTTCTGTTTTAACTACTTAACTTTGTCAATTCCAGCCGCTGTTAAAGGAGGATTCTAGTGGCAGGCCGCTCTGATCTGTAGCTGTCCATAGGTCCTCCGATGAATGCCGAAGTACCTGCTCCGGCATTGCCTTAACAAACCTTATAGAACCTTAACTATTATTTTATTTTATTTAATAGGTAATTATTCCATATATATTATAAATTTATACGCGCGGACAGATTGCTAGTCTAACACATTTGCAGCGCAAATCTTGTGACCAATAATACAACATTTTAAGCTGATATAGTTTAATTCGTAGTACTTGCGCAATACAATATATACTGTAATGAATCTTTGTATTGTGAAATTGATAGTTATTCAAAAACAATATTTTAGCTATCAGCAGAAGTTGTCCAACATTTTGAGGCAAAAACCATATTCTAACCATCGAGAAGGGAAAAAAGTGAGAATTATTATTCCTTTCCCTCAAAATATACCGAAAATTTAGTAAAATCGGAAAGGAGATGTAACCTTTTAAGAAGCTAGAGCAACATCAAAAGAGCTGGGATGATAATTCCAGAGGCCGGCTCCTCTCATCGGTCGAATTCACTATTTCCCTCAATTGATTCCACGCGGATGCCAAAACAGTACCCTAAACAAATTGTTTCGGAGCGGTCTCTATCCTTCCTTCATCCCGTCCTCGTTCTTATCGCTAGAGCCGAAAGAAGGGCTGATCCTTCATCCTCATATGTATTATGCCCTACGTAAAAAGACTTTGATAGCACTGTGACTTCACTCCGCTGATCACCATTCAGCCTCCCCTTGACTTCTCCAGTCTCGCTCCAGGCGTGTTCTGCCCCGCTCCGTCATGCTACAGACACATTGCGGATGATTTAGTTTTCTTTGGATAGAGGCTTATTTAGATATGTTGATTTATTTAGTTAAGATTATTATGTTTAGTTATGTTGACTTAATTAAGATCACTCGTCATCGTATAGCATGGTGTTGTACACCCAAAACCTTCTGGGATAAACGTTCTAATCAATGGCGAAAATCACACTGACATCCACTATGCCATTCTCATTATTTGTAGCGGGCAAACAGAAACGTAAAGGCGAACGGGAACTTCGTTTTATTTATTAGAGAAAGAGAGTGCCAAACAAGCTGTTTATTGTATACAAATCTGGTTATAAAGGATTAAAGGATCAGGTTATACAGAGTTATTGCAAACGATTCATCGGATTTTAAATATTGGTATTTCAGAAAATATTATTCATAACATAATGAGAGATACATTGATAGAACTGATCTTTCCATGTTTTTGTCATTTTGTCATCAATGTTCAATATTTATCAATGTGTCCTTTTTTCGTGACACGATACACATATATACGATAATATAATTCCGCCCAAACACGACGTAGCATTTCTTAAAGAGTCATCAACAATGCTATTCTTCAGTTCCTCTATTACTTTTGGCAATGGTGGTCTGTAAATAATGTGTTTGACAGGAAGAAAGAAAAACGTCAGGAACTGTAAGGTCGGGGACGACTCAACGTGCAAGGTTCGTGTGTACAGCGGAAAGTGTCTTTAACTACCTCCACTGTTTAGTCGGAAACATTTGGTTGACCGATTTACAGACATCTAGTGTCTCCTAACTATATCACCGCAGAATGCGCTGATGACTTCGTGACTCCATTAATGCATAAATTTACATTATGGAAGCATAGAAACACTTCAGAAACATATAAATTGTTTATTATTTACAAAAAAATTGATATATTTGTTTAGAAAGACAAATTAAGCGAGAAATAAAAAAGCACCCAATTTACACAATTCGACGGCTTTTTTATTTCTCGCTTATTTTTTCTGTCTGAGCTAATATAATAATTTTTTTGTAAATAATAAACAATTTACATGTTTCTGGTGAGTTTCTATGCTTTCATAATGCAAATTTTTGCTTAGAAATCATTTTTTCAAACCAACTTTTGAGTGCTCATTGCGGCTCAACCATTTGGAATATCCACGTAGTTTATTAGACAAAATATGCTTAGAATTGTCGTAAGAGCTTATTTTCGAAGTTTCGACGTTTCCTCCCCGGACACCCTGTATTAATCTATGTAGCAGCATATTCTAACCAAATGTTAAGAAATTTCACTTGGGTATGCACTGAAGTAACGGACAAAAATATGCAAAATGGTAGAAATCGGCCAAATATGCACATATTATTCTATATAGCTTCATATTCTAACCAAATGTCAAGAAATTTCACTTATCTCGGCCCTGAAGGAACGGACAAAAATACGCAAAATGATAGAAATCCGCTCCCTAGTAAAGACACTGTACGCAGCATTTGCTCTACCTCTTGCCGCACGTGTCTCGCGCGGGGTGGGCTTGTGCCACCCCTTGCGCTCCGCCTCGGCCGCGACAGTGGCGCCCCGGGCGGCGGCGGAGGGGAGCGGCTCGGCGTCTTGGATGCTGAGCCGCCGCCTCCAATGCGGCAAGTGTACCGTGCAGTTGGCTGCGAACTGCAGATAGCATTTACAACGGCCCATTCCGCTCTCGGGGCTGCGAAATCTGCCTTTACGTCCGCGGATGCGCCGGCGGAAGCGTTCGCAGCGCACGCTTCGGAAATCCAAGATTTTCGCCTCCCGAAGAAGTGAGCGTAACGCTTGGGGTGGAAATTGATATCTAGCACTAGTATAAAGATTCAGGGAAAAATATATACTTCGATTCTTTTTCAATGGCCGATAACATTAGGTCATTGTTACAGATCCTGCCTTATAAAATGAATATTTTAAAAAATCTATTTCTAGAAATTATTTAGAACTAGAATATCGTCCTACGATACTAATGGTAATTCTAATTTAAATGTTTGTAATCGTTCTAATTCTAATAGTTATCATGTTTGCCACCGACCATTAGCTCAAAGCGAACTGCAATAAATCTATCTTAATTAATTCGCAAAAGTCCTTCTCAACTGGGCTCGTGGCCTCCAAAATGCGCTTACCTCTGTTAAAAAGATTCATTTTTTATAAGCCAGGAAGTGTAATATTGACTTAATGGCATCGGCAACTTTAAAAAAATCAAAGTATACGAATAGTTTTATTTCTAATACTATACATTGATAAATAAATATCCTAAAAATATTCTTATTCTATATTCTCTCAGGATTAACTGTCTGAATTTCAGTTTTTTACGCAATTTATTTTATCTATTTGTAATACTAAAAAACAATAAGTATTTAATGAATCGTTCGCTTGGCAATTTACATAAAGTCTTCTTCTTGATAACGAATTCTGAAACAGTTCTTCGGCTCTTGATAGAAAATTTTGCTTCCCTCTTCCATCAAACGTCCTATGTGCTTCAAGTAATTTAGTGTTAATGTTAAAGTTAATTAAATTTCAGTGAGGTGGATAGATTTGCTTACACTTTTAATGGATTTCCATATTCACGAGATGTGATGATAATGACTCCACATAAACGAATGATAATAACCCCATATAACTAAATCACTTTATAAATAAACCAATCAGTGGCATTATGGTGTAAAATTACTCTTGATTTCCTGAAGAAGTGTAGTTACATCACAATAATTAGCTCACACAACCTATGTAAAAGCTAAAAAGAGCTGAACACAATGAAAAATGTATACAAGGCATTCAAGAGAGTATTTTTTAAGCACTTATGATCCAGTTTAGTTTCAAAGAACATGGAGGATGAAGTAATAAGACGAACATTACCTAACAACACGAGAGAACGGTTCGGGGTGGGGCGGAGACTAGTATCAACAGAGACGAGAATCAATTGCCTGAAATTAAAACTATACTCCAATAATAAAGTAGACTTCAGTAAAAAGTGAATTAAAAAAGAAAGTAAAGTGATATGATCGTATTCTTGAAAGATTTAAAATAAATAAAAATGTTGATATAAACATATCCAGCTATCTCAAATATTATCCATTAAACATTATCCCCAACCATTCCAATATCATTTGAATGGTAATCGAAATGTCATTCATGCACTAATGCGCCTGGGTATTCAATTTTCACTCATTAGTTAATATCGTCCATGTAATTCAAAACCCATGGTATTAATTACGGCAAAAATATATTTCCACAAATTTACAAAGGAAATAACCAACTGCCAAAGAATAATAAATAATTTTGAATCCAAGACTCGTATACGGCCGAGTAAAATCACTACACTCTACACACTCCGATTTACATATAAAAAATTATTGCAAACTGGTATTCAAAAATACAATGTTCTAAATTAAATATTTTATTTTGTGTGAAACGCAAATTCTCGATAATAGTCTATGATATCAATACTCATTTGATCAAGCACATTTTAATTCGGCGTCGTCTCTTTTTGGACTCTTTTAAGCTGCGAAGAGAGCGTATCGCTGGCGCGTTTTCAATTTTCAGCCACTGACGCTTTGGCCGGCGGCAATGGCGAGCGCGATTTTAAGATCCCGAGCCGAGTGCGTTCCCCGCCCGCGCCGCCCGCCCTCCTCCGCCTCGTCGCACCCCGCCCCGCTCCACCCGCCTTGCAACCCCGCCCCGCTCCTCCCCGCCTTCTCCCCCGCCCTCCACCCTAGCCGCCCCGCCACGTCCGTCCCACCCGCTCCGCCCGCCCCATCCGCCCCTCCCGCCCCGCCGAACGCCCCGCCCGCCCCGCCGGCCCCGCCAGCCCCGCTCCGCCGCGCCCAGCCCCGCTCCGCCCAGCCCAGCCCAGCCCCGCCCCGCCCCGCCCCGCCCCGCCCCCCCGTCCCGCCCGCTCCGCCCTGCCAGCCCCGCCTCGCCCCGCCCGCCCCGCCCCGCCCCGCCCGCTCCGCCGCCCCCGTCGGTCCCTATCCCACCCACATGCCCACTCGCCCGCCCGCCGACTGGCTGTTTTTTACGGCGGCGCACCTGACTGGTTAAACTCTATGAATATCAGAGCGGCCGCATTACCGGTGAAAGCCAACCTGGTAAATATTTCAGCGGCCGTTCATAAAACGTGGTGCGATGGAAAGCGGGCGGGGGCGTGGGCGGTGGCGGGGAGGGGGTGGAGGGACGGATTGTGGATGGCTGATGGGCACAGAGTGGTGCCGAGCGGCAAAAGTTGCCCTCGATAGCATGCGAGGGCCAGAAATCAGGAAATCTGACGGATTGGACTGAAACAGCGCAATGTATGATAGGTATCCCTGAAGTTCAATATGAAAGAAACTAATGGAATGACAAAGGTAAAAAAGGGGTTTAATATTTTTTACACTTTTACCAGAAGTACGTGTACAGGAGCATTTACACTTGTACAGGAGCATGTTTTAACCTGCTCAGGGTTGAGAGGATGTTAGGAATCCTTCCCATTTAATGCTCTCCGGTTACCACCCATTTCTGTGGCCCACTGTACAGTAACTAGACGGTCTTATTATGACTTTGGAAGTGGATTTAATGTTCCTATTATACACCTTTGAAAAAAAAAAAGAACAAGAATTTTATGAGAAATCGGAATGCACCAAGTCTGTCCACTTAAATAGAGGCGTCGAAATGTCTCTAGAAATACGAAGCGAACGAAAAAATGTCTGATATAAAATGACCTTATATTTGCCAGGGCAAAATACATTTAGCTCGCTCCCACCCTGCATTTTGTGCGGGTATAGGATAATTTTGAAAAATAAACTCCTATTATATAGCGAAGTTGGATTCTCAACTATGTTTACGCACAGATGTCAAAGACATATCTAAATGCTTCACATCTGTAAAAACGAAGAAGGCATGAGCAATTAAACCATTGACTGCAAAGGCACAATTAAGAGTAACATCTAGGGGCCATATTGCTAAAGAAGAAGATGATCACCGGGGGCCACACCATTCTTGATTCGTGAAATCATTTTCAAATGTTCCTAAATATAGTTTTAAACATTAAATTAAATGTCACGTATATGATTCACACACGAAGGACACCGGTGTCCCTCATGGTACCGCACATACATATTCACCCGAGTATCACCAGTGGGCCACACTTTTAAAAGCAGTAAGATCTTAATCAAATTCATTGATATGCAGGGTTTTTCAAAGGAAAAACAAATACATAAATATTAAGTGCCTTCTTAGTAAGAAAAGGAAATGTATTGAAGAAATAACTACAAAATTAAAAAAAACATGAAACAAATCCTATACAATACAATAACGCTGATACAAGCTGTGATTTAGAACGCTAAGAGCATTCTATAATCTGTGCATTGCTCTATTGGAGAAAGTTGAAACAAAGTCAATTTGAAGTCCGCTTGGGAAGACACAGTCCTTGAAATAAACACTAGCGTGAGACCCACCCGTGACCTTCATGGCACTCACCAGGAGAATTGCCGGGCCCCACCAGTGGACCACACGGCGCCATAATCAAACCGCGAGAGGCCCACCCGTGACCCTCTTGGCAGTCAGTGTGTTTGGAAAGGTACACTTATCTGAAAACAAATAACGTGTCGCTTTCAGTAAGTGAAAGGAACTGAAAACTTGCTGTTGTTCCACGCGCTCCCGTTGTGAAATATTGAGTAATTTGACGGAGCAAGTTTCAATTTCATTAATACTATCGTGTAGCATTTTTAATACTGAGTTTTCAGTCATTTCTTGTATTGAGAAAAACTCGTGATGTAATTTAAGAAGCGTATTGATTTCTGGAACTTCCAGGGAGCTACCCATACAATATTCCAGTTCTTTTAAGCTTGCTTTTTTCAACAAAAATTGAAGTTAAAATTAAAGCCAGAATTCTTAAAGAGTTGGTTGTTTCAATTTTGACAGTCTTATAAAATACCAATTACATTAACAAAATTGTTACTACATCGCATGAAGTTGTACTGTTATTGTCCACACATACTCGCAATATAATTTTCCAATATAAATATGGAAATGTAGTTCACGGAATTTATCCGGGTGAGTAAAGTTAAACCATTAGCCAACCTTTTGGAATATTTTTATGCCATTCTCAAGGCCACTGTAAAAAGCACGAAGACAACATCAATATAAATATACTTTTACACAAATTAATAACATGACATGCAAAATGATACAAGATGTACACACCTTCCTAAAGAATTATATATATTTACAATCTCACAACAGTATCATGCCTACATGCAGTTGTTGCATGGCAAAGGTAACTGAGATCTTTGCAAATATGTTTACTATTAAGGTTGATTATTTGGTCTAGATGTCTACTATCGTGAAGATGGATTCCGGATTCGATCCCCGTGCCGGCTATTCTGACAGAGATTTTCGTGGTTTCCCTTCGTCATAAGGCCGATGATTCCAAAAGCCCACGAATACCTTCCACCTCTCACCATCATCCCAGTCCTTTCACTCATCATTACCCTAACCAAGAAGAAGAATAAGAAGAAAACACGAACTTGAAGAAATCTAAAAAGAAGAGAAAAAGATAATAAGGAAAATTCTAGGAGCAAGACACACAGAAAACTGTTACAGGCTACAATCATTCAAAACAGTAAAAAATTTTCAAACATAGAAATTGATATTAGAAAAAGGAGAATGAAATTCTTTGGCCACATTAACAGATCACCAGAAAACCGATTGACAAAAAAAGATTTTAGATTATGTTACCTCACTTAAGAACACAACACCTTGGCTGAACGAAATTCGGAAAGACCTGAGAAAAGCTACCATAAGATCGGGTGACATAGTAGAAAGAGACACCTTCAGACACAAAGTTGACAAGTGGGAAGTTGCACCAGAGCAACCGAAACAAAAACAATACAGACCAAAGTGGTCTGATGAACGTAAGCAAGCTTTCTCGGAAAGAATGAAAGCCTATTGGAAAAATAAGAACAGAAAGAAAAAATTGAGTCTCTTTCTTAGCGTCTTCCATCTATGGGCAGAATTCGCCTATAATAATAATAATAATAATAATAATAATAATAATAATAATAATAACAGTAATAATATATAATAGATTTTATATTTGTCGTATGAGGCGCGCTTCTCGCTCCTACAACGATGTTACACAATTAATCAATGTAATATTTTAATTCTTAAGCACATGTATTGTAAACATATTACATTATATTATAATATGATGATGAAGGGAACGCTATGGAATACTTTAAATTAGGATGGATACACAGAGGCTCTCTGTAAATTTTAATGCAAAGAGGTTCTGTCTTAGATCCACCAACGCAGGCATGTTCGATGTGACCCGAGGTCAACATCGAATTCGATATTTGGCCCAGACGTCTGGCGGCTTCTGAGGCACCATTCAGAATTTGCACGTGTTCCGCCGATAGGTCCGCTTAACACTATCAGACGGGATGGAGTGGGTAGTATCAATAGCCCACACGCGCAGGCACCCAAGCCGTAGACATGTACTCAGCAGAGACGATTACGAATGAGTAAATATAGAAAATGCTAAATAAGGTTTTCCATAGCCAACGGAGTTTCCCCCACCACTCCAGGAAACTCCCTCCACCATCATCCCTTCTCTCAATACCTAATTATAATAATTAGCTCCCCTCCACGGAGGCTGTATTATATATGCAACTGTAACCAAGCGCACAGCGACTATGGCACTGGCCAACGGAGAGTAGACATCCTTGGCTACCGTGTCATGGTACATAACTTTGTATCACTTTAGTTTTATAAAGAACTCTGTTATTATTCAGAGAAAACGCTCTCTTCGTTATTATCCTCGTGCCCGCCTGGCACCACCAAGTCCTAACATCCGATCGTCTCTTCGCCTGGGGAATCAGAAACTAAGTCTTTCTGAGAACTCACTCACATAAATCTAAATATTTGTTGCATCGCTAGTTCTGTTGCTTCTTCACGCTACCATACCATCTTAGAGGCAGCGGAGCGCAGCATGTTACATATTCAGCCGACTCATAACATCTTTAGTCGTGATGTAATGGAATAATAATAATAATAATAATAATAATAATAATAATAATAATAATACCATCCTATGACCTCATAATTGATTATCCATGGCTGACAACCTTGTGTTAACCAACGGATGCAGCCGAAAGGCCGATCCCCGTAATTTCACACGCTGATCTCTCCGAAATAGAATACGACTGGGCCTCAGAAGAGAGAAACGTGTTGCCTGGTCACTAGTAGACCGTACGCAAATTATGTGAATTAGGGGAGCCCAGTAGATGTGGGCTCATTTTTATTGATTTCCGCACGCTCCATTTTTACACGGATTTGGCGAATATTTTACGGCCGGATGCCTTTCCCGACGCCAACCAAAAGGGACACACAAGCACATTACACATAGACAGCACACACGCTCACGAAACACACACAACCACGCCCGAGTTGGGATTCGAACCCACGATCCTTCAATGCAAGATCGCCACGGCACTACTGGTTTAGCGATCTCCGCCACCGGCCTTTTATGCGCCCTAATATGAACTTGAATTTACGATTCGCCGCTGGACTCGTTCTAAATACCCGTTTAATGTTTTAATAATGTATAATTTTGTCGACAGTTTGTTTATATCAACTGAGCGATTCAGAGAACGTGATAATAAATAAATTATTCGCCTTGTACTTACCTTCAGACGCGTTGGCTGACGATTTCCTGCGCTATTGGAAGCTTCTGTCGACCTCGTCAGCCGCTTGTGGCCGAGATCTCGTCCTCCGCGAATATCGGCGCGTCCCGTTCGGCCTGCCTCCACAATCCAATCGCGAGAAAGCCTTTTCCCGTACGCCGTTGTTACTGAAGTTTAAGAGGTGCTTCACTAATTCAGTAAACCGCAAATCATCGGCCTACTTCCACCTTCAGTTCGTTTCCTAGTTCCCCAGCTCTCCAACAACATCACTCACGCGTCATGTCGCACTGCCTTCCAGGAACTTTTAACTCTCACATAACTTGGTGGAGACTATTACAGTAGCGCGCTCTCCTCTAGGACCTTCTTACAGGAACTAAAATACGAACTGCGGTCAACGATACGTGGCTGCTGCGTGCGTTCGTGAGACGCAAGCAGGCGCGTAATGTTACCAAAGATACCGTCGATGTAAGCGTTTTTTTTAGAGGTTTCTTATACTATGAATATATTATGAATAAATGAACTTTTCGAAGACACTTTCCGTATTTGTCACAAGTAAGCCAATTTTTTTGTGTGGATGTTGGCGAGCCTAACCTACAGCTGTACCCGGGGACACTAGCGCCTTTTTTTTAATAATAAAAATTCTGGCCCTCAAGAAAATGTGCGCAGATAAATTTCTTTCCCCACACGTCATATACAGTTTTTACTGTTTTTTTGACAAATAAATAAATAAATAGTAGCACCCCCCAGCTTTGTCTCCGGTTTTGATGGAGAGTTGCAAGGCTCTCCTGCCTACCCTTTGGCCGCTAAACGTGTACCTCTCGCTTCCCCGTGTCCGTCTCTCCGTCTTCACCCCTCGTTTCCTTCCTCCTCTACTTGTCGTGACCGCCCCAGCTGATAACGCCGCTTTTGGAAATACGTGAGTTCACAGAACAACAGTTTTCCTAAACGCGCTGTTTTCAAATACGCGGCCAAATGTGAAATGAAGAACGGACGTCCACATATGGGCAGGGCGTAACTAAACATGTTCATTTATTTTCATATAAAACATAGTAGAATGACTAAAGAAGGGACAATCAAACTTGTCTAGCATAAAACTCAAAATGTTCACCTTTCACATCGTCGAAGTCAGCAATCTTTATATTTTGTTCAATCAAACTCAAAAATTTCCTTAGCGTTCCTTCAGTTTCTGAATTTTCCAAATTTCAAATGCCAAAATTATGCAAAATTAGGTTTACTAAATAACTGAGAAAGGAAATAGAACCATATTCATGCAAATAATCAATGAAGTAAATAGGAAGATTTTAAACTCTTAAGATGACAGCTGTTGATTACTTCTCACTTGACAATAACTACGCGGCATTTATGGTCATAATACTCATTCAGTACTAACTTTCCGTTCCGGTGCGGGTGGAATTCTCACGAAAGCGCTGATCAAGATCTCTTCGCCCTATCTGAGCTCGCGAGCCCCTTCGCTTGTCTTGTCTCTTTCTGAATGCTGTAGTTTCCCCGACATGTTTACAACCATGTTGACTTTTTTTTTAGACGTTCCTACATTTGTTTCCCAAGAATTATTGAACTTACAAGATAACATAAAAGTTAAATTGATAATTTAATATTTTGTAAAAAATATTAAAATAGTGAGTTTTTTTGGAAAAAAGTGAGAGTAGTGCGAAAGTAGCCTAAGAAAGTGAGATTCGTGAGTCCTGATATTTGTATTTCAGAATCCACACAAGAATCAAGGGGTTTGGCAAAACATCTGGGATTCGGATTGGCATTCGTTTCCTGGAGCGTCAAGCAAAGGGCGTTTTCACTTTGAAGCGCAATAGTAGTAACAATTAGTTAGCACTAAATGTTGCAAAAACATGCTACCAGAGCGCTCCAACGGTTCCCAAGCGCGCACGAACGCGACAACAATGGGCGAGCGCTATGCGCCCAAAATTATTCTGGGCACTAATGCATTAATCATTTAATATTTTGTAAAAAAATATGAAAGTAATGAGTTTGCTGGAAAAAAAGTGAGGGTAGTGCGAAAGTAGCCTAAGAAAGTGAGATTACTGAGTTCTACTATTTGGATTTCAGAAACCGTACAAGAATCACGGGCTTTGATGCAACGTCGGGGATTTGGGTTGGCGTTAGGCTCCTGGTGCGTCAGCTCCAGTATCGGTGAGCGTGCAGGTGTGGGAGGGAGTGGGAAAGGGGAGGATGGGGGACGGGAGGGGGTAGGGGTGGGTCAGTGAGGGGAGGGTTGTGGAGGGGTGGGGGAGGTGAGGGTGATGGTTGCTGAAGGGTGCGGGAGGTGAGGGGGTGGGTTAGGGAAGGGTGGGGTAGGTGAGAGTTGTGGAGAGTAGGAGTGGGGGAAGCCAGCACCGAGCCGCGATGGGGGACCCTCCCGCCTGCCCGTCGCCGCAGGCTCTGGGCACTGGGCAGCGGGCAGTGGCTGCGCGTTCATTATGCGTGAGTTAGCACCAGGGCGCGCTGTCAAACTCCATTACGACGACTGGACGGCCGGGGGCGGCGGCGGCGAGGAAGGGGGCAGGGTAGAGGGAGTGCGGGGAGAGTGCGTGGTGGGGAGGGTGTGGATTTGGTAGAGGGATACTGGCGGTGGAGGTGAGAGATTAGTGGCAAATGAGAAACACAGGTTACGGGAAAATAACTGAGAAGGAGGAAATAGAGCATTGGTACCATAAAAGGAACTCCGTCGTAACCCAGAAGAATAAACGTCGTCTTAATGATTCTCCCGAAAGATTAAATTTGAACACTTGGAATATTTAAGAACCGGGAACTTACATACCCACAATCTATGCATAGAGTGAATAAATTTTATCAATCTGTAAGTAAGCCACCTGGAGTTAAATTTTAACTAAAAGTTAAAGTTTAACTCAATAGTTAAAATTGATCCCCAAACATACGATCGATTGAATAATAATAATACAATGAAGTGTTTCATTCGTTTATGTTACGCCTCGTATTTTTTTTTGTTTTGTTATGTATGGTCGCATCTACATCTAGGTCATCAGCGACCACTGTTGGATTTAACGTTATGGTAACTGTGAAGATGTCACGACGTTGTGGTGATAGGGGGTGAAAGGACGAACACAAATACAACTATACCCGAAGCGGGACTCGAACCCGCGAACGTTGGTTTTGATCGTAATGGGAAGGGAATAAAAAGTATTGCGCACGATTCGGGGCACTACGTATATAAATAAATAAATAAATAAATAAATAAATAAATAAATAAATAAATAAATAAATAAATAAATAAATAAATAAATAAATAAATAAATAAATAAATAAATAAATAAATAAATAAATAAATAAATAAATAAATAAATAAATAAATAAATAAATAATAAATAAATAAATAAATAAATAAATAAATAAATAAATAAATAAATAAATAAATAAATAAATAAATAAATAAATAAATAAATAAATAAATAAATAAATAAATAAATGTCTTTATTTGTGGCGAGGCTCAGGCCATTTAGCCTGCTCTTCCGCCCAACCACTTTCAAAATTGTATTACATTAGTGCATACTAGAAGGAGGTCATTCAATGAAAAATACGTACGCAATTTGAGTGAAAGTTTCTCACATAGAAGACAGGAATGAAAGCGAGGGAGGAAAGAGTTGGTGGAGGAGGAATGCTGTCACAGCATTTGTATGTTTAAAGTTATCAATAGGACGCTGCTGGATTTAGCGAAGGGCGGGGAGGAAGTTCCCGGGAGAAGTAATGCGGAGACGGGCGAGGAGGGGGAGGCTATGAGTGTGTAGGGGTGGGGAAGCGGGGCGGAGTGAGTAGGCCGAGGTTGGGCGGTGTGCGATACAGCGAAGGCCTGATATGCCCCAGGCAAGAGCTAGGCGAGGCCTAAGTGAAGGCTAGGCGAGAGCTAGACGAGATCTAGGCGAAGGCGAGGCAGGGGCTAGGCGAAGGTTAGGCAAAGACTAGGCAAGGGCTAGACGAGAGATGGGTGGACGGGCGGGAATGGGCGTATGGTTAAGCAAGTCCGACCGCGAGAGATAGGTCAGTGCATCAATTGATATCATTGCAGTCCCTCTGACCGGGAGGTCCTAGGTTCGAATCCCGAAGGCGGCAGAATGGTCGATCCTAGCTTGTCAACTAGGCGGTGGGAGGTCGTGAGGGTGGTTGGGCAAGCGGGCGGGAATGGGCAAGTGGGTGCATAGGGGGGCAGATGGACGGGCGGATGGGCGGGCGAGTGGGCAGATGGGCGGGTGGGCAGCCGAGCGGGGATGGTCGGGCGGTGATGCGCGGGCAATGATGGGCGGGTGGGCGGGTTGGGAGATGGGTGGGCGGGGATGGGCGAGCAGTGATGGTCGGGCGGTGATGGGCGATGATGGGAGGGTGGGTGGTGATGGGCGGGCGAGCGGGCTAGCAGGCGAGCAGGCGGGCGGGTGGGTGGGTGGGTGGGTGTTGGCATGGCGGGGAGGGCGTGGGGTTGGCGGGACTGGCATGGCGGGGTGGGGCGAGCGTGGTGTGTCCGGGCTGGCAAGACTGGGCCTGGCGAGGCACGGCGGAGCGGGGCGGAGCGGAACGGGACGGGGCGGGGCGGGGCGGGGAGGACGAGGTCCACAGCGGGAGAGCCCGCGCCCGCACTCATCGCCGGCGTTTGACGCCGCCCGGGGGAGTGCGCGAGGGCGCGTGTCACTGTGGCGCGAATAATGGATTGCTGAGCCCTCTGCCTGGTCGCGTTTTTGCAAATGCGCGCCCGCCATTGCCAGAACATTTTGACAGGTCGACTGTACAATCACGCATAATGAATAATATATTTGAGTTATTTCGATGATATTGCTGTAGCTTGCGTTTCGTCGGGGTTGGAGTGGAGTGGTTATCGTAATCATCATTCTCTTTGTGCGAGGAATTAAAATAAATTTATTTTAAAATGTTAATGCTGCCATCAGGGTTTCGCTCCGGTCAGCGGCTGCGACCGTCGTTTTGTAACCGAATGCTCGCCGCATCACCATCGTTAATATCTATTATCAAGCCCCTCTTCGCTCCTCGTCCACGCCCTTCCATTGTCTTGCCCTCGCTCCATCTGTCTTCTCCCCATATCCCGAACTTTCCTTCCGTAGCTCCATGACACTTGGCGTCCTCTTCCGGGCACAATACTGAGTGGCACGCAACATCGTGAGGAAGCCAATTACCTGCTCCCACCCCTACCCCCTCAGCCATCAGGCCTCATCCTTCCTCTGTCACCCACCCCATTTCACACATTATCCTTATATTCATTTTCCGTCATTCTTCATTCGCCTTCCTTCACCCATCACTCATCATTCACCACTCATCATTCATGCACCTTTCGTCATCCATCATCTTTCATCCGTGATGCGTCTTCGAACATGCACCCTACTTCATACATTATTCTTTATCCATCATCCGTCATGCACCATCCATCATTCACCATGATTCACGCATCATACTTCATCCATCATCCGTCAGCAAAACAATTTTGGGAAATTGGAAACCGTTTCAGAAGCGCTCTACTCTCTCAGTCTTAATCAGTGAAAAACTACTGATTGACAGTGACTATTCACTGATGCCGTCAGTTATAACCCTGCCACTGACAATCAGTGAATTGAACTGAACAAATCAGTGAAAATCGGGTCCACTTTTCGAATCGGTGAAACTTCACTGTTTGAATCAGTGAAATATGTGAAAACATCAGCACGTGAGCAATGGTGGCGCAGCACTGACGACCAATGAAAAGCTGGCGGTCATTATGAAAAGGTTCGCATATTCACCGATTGTCAGCGAAACTACCCATTTCGACTGAAGGTATCAGTGATTTTGGGTCTCACTGATTGAATTAGTGACAATTTCACTGATTCAGATTCAGAGAGTATGTAGAGTAGCTGTGCCCAAATCAAGACCTACGTGCAGTTCATCTTCTGACATTTTCTTTTTTTTTTTTCGAAATTGTCTGACGCAGCATTCTGATTGAAATGTTGATAACAGGAATCGCCCAGAAAGGTACCAATCGTATATGGTTGGCTCGACTACTATGTTTCGCCTGATGGACAACGAGCAGCAATCTCTTTGGCTTTCAGGCTAGGCTAGAAGGTCGTTTTGGAAGAGAATGCCTCTGCGAAGAGAAAGTTTAACAATGTTTGCGTTGTGGTATTAGGTGTGGTTTTAATGTTCCATTATTGAAATACAGTGCATTAAACCCATCAAATGCAGAAGCATTAGAAAACCGAAGTAAGTGCCACTTCACGGGAAACAGATCATCTTTTTCTTTTGCGTAAATGGTGCTTAAGTTCTTATTGAGCTATTCCAAAATTTGAACAAAACGTTTAACAGCAAATATCTCAATAACAGTTGTAGTATATACCTTTTTTGATTCTGTCAATGGGAGAAATTTTGTCTATAATCGCTGCACCTTTCCATAAAATACCTTATACAATTTTCGTTGATTGATTATTAGTGATTCCGGGCGCGACAACTGCTAAGGTCATTATTCCCGTAAGTGAAGTGCATATTTTCTCCTCGGGGGTGGCGGCGGTCTTCCCTCGCTGGATGGCGATATCCGGGGACCGGAGTACTGTTGGCTAGTGAGGTTTTCCCCGACCACGTATCTCCCACCAGCGAGGCACCGCCCCAGTCAGGACAAGCTCGAAGCTAGACCGGTCTCCAGGCATGTGTGTTAGTGTAGAGCATGTGAGTGTGTGTTTAAGGGGCGAGGATAGAACAAGGAAAAGGAAGGAAAGCTTGCACGCGGTCCGTGTTCCGTTTGTTAGGGTACTTCTTCAGCATTCGCATGGTGTTGATGGGAGAAACCACGGAAAACTTCCAATCAGAGCAGCCGACCGCTAGAATTCTCCTTCAGACAGCGACTGAATTCGATCTAGCTGACAAGCTAGTGTCGAAAATCTTGCCCCCCCCCGTCGGACCTCCGGGCCAGAGCGACGGCAATGACATCAGTTGATGCCCTGACACACGTCTCCGTATTAGATAAAAGTTCAGCCCTCAGACTTCTTTAGGTGGCGCAGAGCAAGCGCAAGCTAACAAAGACGCCAAGGAGGCCGCGCCCCCCGATCGAACGGCCACGGGCCTCGGCGGTCGCGTGCGGGGGGTGGAAGCGGCCACCCACCGCCCCGCCTTCGCCTCTACACCCGCCCCGCTCTCGCCGTTCCATTCGCCTCTGGTCCCGCCCCCGACTCCGTCGCGCCCCCGACTCCGTCCCGCCCCCGGTCCCACCCCCGCCCCGCCCCTTCCCCGCCCCGCTCCGCCCGGCCCTTGCCGTTGCCTTCGCGTCTGGCCCCGCCCCTGCCCCGACTCCGCCTCGCCCCCGACCCGCCCCTTCCCCGCCCTCGACCCGCCCCTTCCCCGCCCCGCTCCGCCCGGCCCTTGCCTTCGCATCCGGCCCCGCCCCTGCCCCGACTCCGCCTCGCCCTCGGCCCGCCCCCGAACCCGCCCCCGACCCGCCACCGACCCGCCCCCGACCCGCCCCTGGCTCGCCCCCGCCCCGCCACGCCCCTTCCCCGCCCCGCTCCGCCCGGCCCTAGCCATTGCCTTCGCCTCTGGCCCCGCCCCCGACTCCGTCACGCTCCCGCCACGCCCCGCTTCCGCCCCACCCCGCCCCCGGCCCACCCCCGCCCCTCCCCGCCCCGCCCCCGCCCAGCCCTCGCCCTGCCCCCGCCGTTGCCTTCGCCTGTGGCCCCGCCCCCCAACTTCGCCACGCTCCCGCCCCGCCCCCGCCACTCCCCCGCCCCTGCCCCTCCCCCGCCCCGCCGTCGCCGTTGCCTTCGCCTCTGGCCCCGCCTCCGCCCCGCTCCCGCCCGCTCCTCCTGCTACGGTCGCAGCCCGGCGGAGCCTCGCCCCCGCTCACGCCACCGCCTTCGCCTCTGGCCGCCGCGTCGCGTGCAGCCGGCTGCTCAGGCAATGACACGGGCAGAAAACGCCCGCTATTCACTTTTCAATTTCTTTATTTCCCTCGCAAAAGCGTTTGCCATCTTTCACGCGGGCGAACATCATAAAATATGGCGCCAACAAAAACCTACAAACTCGGCACTTTGCTACTCCTAGGATTCTTTTTTGCTCTTAGAATGCCATTAACATCACAGTCTACTCTCGGATGGAACATGAAAAGATCATTACCAATATAAAATACAAACTGACATACATTCTGACAAAAATACACCATAAATATTCTTTCTGGCTCATGAGATCCAAATCTTATTTTTCTTATTCACTCCTGAATATTATCGAACACCAACCAGAATGTCACTGACCACTCTTCCACACAAAAGTTGGGAAACAATTCCCACCTCATAAGGTATAGCGGGGAGTTTAAGGTATTCAGCATTAACTCTGTAATATGTTTTTTTTAATTTCTTGGAGGGTCCAAATTTTTCAGGCAGACACACAACATAACAACATTTATTTAACAACCTTTATAACATTATTTGACCAAAGAATGATATTCCAAGAAATTAAAAACCAACTGAAAAAAGGGCAGTCTTCAAACAGTTTCATTTGAAATTATCTATATTATGTTGTAAGGGAGGCCACAAGAGCATTTTCAGACGTGTCGATGCAGACTTGACTGACATACTAGACATCTATCTTACAAAAATAAGGTTGGACTCTGGATCGTAGTACTGGCGGATCACTGTTACTGTTGCCAATTCTGATTTTTCAGTCTGAATAATTAAAAATAGAACATTAGATTAAATTAAATAAAACATTAAAAATAGAACATTAAATCAGATAGCTGAAAAATTACCAGTGTTCCCCTGATTCGGGCAACTTTGTTCCGCCGACCATTTGGCATAGATTCATTTGGGAACTAAAGACGTATGACAGACTCATGAAAACTCTCAAATGTATACAGCTAAACAATGCAATCATTTTAAATAATGGTTAATACTTTATCTTCAAAACTTTTATATTTTCAGCAATTACATCTTCAATTGAATTTTTTTAATAACTGTAGGTACTGTAATATATCCTATTACAATTTTTTTTATATTGAGTAATGTGTCTTGGGTCGTGACTTGAGTGTGTTTCAACAGTGCAGTGTGTGCAAACTTGTTGAATATTGGTCGACTTGGATAGATGGACGGATATAGGAGGCTTCTCTTAGGAATTGAAAAATTTCGAGAGAGGACATTTTGGCTGTATGTTGTGCTGACAAATCTTACGACTTTTGTGGTATTTGTGAAAGGAAGAGAGGAAGTGAAACATGTGGAATCCGGAAGACTTCGATAAGTGAAATCTGGAGCTGGAGTCGTGGTGGTGCAAGGGAGAAGCATGCGTGATCTGGGAATTGGGACATTATGGAAATTTTCAAGAATATTAATAACGTTTTGAAATAGATTTATGGTTCTCAACACACAGAATACCAACACATTTCCAATTCTCCCGACAACTGGGTATAAAATAGGAGTAGGTAGTTGTAGGCTATTCTGACAAAAGTTGGTATTTATTGATTTATGTTAATGAGTGTTTTGCGTGTTAGAAATGCAATAATTATTATAAGTATTGTATATTATTATATTGTAGAGCTAGGTAAAAATGTTTATCCATAATTGTCAGAATATGGTGAGTGAATAGGTCTAGGCTGGTGTGTATGCGAGGGTTCCTAGGTCTGTGTATGATATGTATGTAAGCGTGTATGTTTGTATGTATGAATATTTGTGTAATATGTAAACAATTTTAATTACTTAAATGTTTGGGTATATGTATTTTCATTTGTTATATATGTATGTAAATGCATTTGTATGTTCTAGGTAATGACAGAGATAATTTGTTTTTTTTATATTGATTGTTTATATATTGTTTTTTTCATTTGTAATTGTGTTTTGTAATTGTAAATGTACTTTCATGTTTCTGCATTCCGCCACCGGGCAAAATCTGTCCAATTGTAGAATAAAGCTTATATCTATATACCTAAAATGGCGGGATCGGTGGAACAATGGAATGCGCTACTCTCTATTTCTAAGGGCTCTAGGCGAAGGGGGCGGTGCAACGAGGCGAATTCCAGGCGGCGTTGACGCGGCTGAATAATTGCGCACGTTTTTGGCGACTTAACGAGTGCATCTATAAGTGAAGGCGGCCGCCGCGGTGTGGCGCGCGCGACAGTAAAAGCTAATGGAATGAGTAACGAAGGCGTAAAGCAAGAAGCGCGCGGGGATGCATAATGCAGGCGGTCTTGCAACTTTCTAGCGCCTCATAGACGCCCCCCCCCCCCCGATGGACAGCGACACAGAAACGAGTCTCGTAATGTAGGAAAAAGTTAGGCAGTCATAAGAACATTCAGTAATAAATAAATTAAAATACTTTTAAATCTAGTATTTCAAGAAACACGCGAATATTATCTGATGGACAGACCTACAAAAATGAGTCTCGTAATGCAGGAAAAAGTTAGGCAGTCTGACGGATTTTCCTTGTTGACTAGGTAAGTCCTTATTGTGGGAGATAATTCGCACATTCGCAATATTAAAATCATCTTATCACAAAAATGATACATGCTATATAAATTATAAGTACATACTGGGTGTCCGGGGACGTTTCCTCCCCGGACACCCCGTATTTGGAATCGGAGCGTGATATACAGTAAAATATGCATAATTTTATTTTTAGTTGTTGACCTGTTAATCAACAAATCACTATGATAGGTCTCTTTGCAAACACAAGTCAGCCACAATATTATTGCGTAGGACGTGGTAATTAAAAAGGGATGATTTTGCATGGGTTGTTCTCAGATGGATTTATATTTTTTAGAATGAGTGGTCTTAATTATTGCACGCTATTGGTTGAAATTTCATAATTAAAATATTATCTGTCTATCTGAATATAATTGTTAAGCATCTATCGATTTTCACTAGACATAACAAACGGACACGGACCGCGCGCGATCTTTCCTTCCTCTTCCTCGTCCTATCCTCTCCTCCTACACACACACTTACACTAACATACACTACACTACCACACATGCTGGGACACCGGTCGGCTTGTCCCGGCTGGGGCGGTGCCCCGCTGGTGGGAGATACCTGGTTGAGGGAAAATCCCCGCTAGTCGACGCCAGATCTCGCCATTCAGCGGGGAAAAGATCATAGCCACCTCCCGAGAAAAAACACGCACTACACTTACGGGAATAACGACCTAAGTAGTTGACGCGCCCGGAAACACGAATCAATCAATCAGTCAATTCACTAGGTTCGAGAGGCGCCTTGCGAGAGCTACCCCCACGTCATGCCTCTTGTAGCGACCCTTCTCTTTCAGTCCGAATCAGTGAAAAACTACTGTTTGACAGTGACTATTCACTGATGGTGTCAGTTATAACCCTGCCACTGACAATCAGTGAATTGAACTGAACAAATCAGTGAAAATCGGGCGCACTTTTTGAATCAGTGAAACTTTACTGTTTGCCAATAGATCGGGTTGCCAATGTGATTGCCAATAAATGGGGATTGTAATTACTTCCTTTTCCAAAACATGAATTAGAATTTGTACTTTTAAATATATCATATTTTTGATTTCACAATACCCATAATGTTTTTTTGTTGTTTTTTTGCGGGTAAAATTTCAATCCGGGTTTCATTATGGGTTATAAAATCAAATTATAATAACCTAAGAAGCACCGGTCGCATGCTGACACTCAGTGGCGGGTGAGAGATTTCTCTGTCAGTCATTCGCCGCTCCCGTATCCTATATAATGCCTCATTCACAATGCAAACTTCACGATAAAGTAATGCCATGAACGTAGCAGTAAAATTTTCACATAAAACGAGCATTCACAATGACGAACGTAAGTTGGAACGTAAGTTGGAACGTACGTTTTGCCTGAACCAATCAGAATTCTACGTATTGATCGATTAGTTTCCAGCTTTTTCTTCGACTTTCCTATCGATTTAAGCGTTTGAATATGTGAGCAGCAGTTGTACCTGTTGTAGCTGCATGCGAGCAGCCGTTAGTGAGCTTTATACCATGTCTGAATGTTTTAAACGCCACGTGCAGATTTTACCACGGAGAGAGAGAGAGAGAGAGAGATGTTGACATGTAATTTGTGCCGTTGCAAGCTCCTGCAGCAATTTTATTAGTGGCACTTTATTTTAAAAGATGGAATAGGTTCAGAGAACGCCGTTGGTGGGTTCATCCCTTCAATGCAAGGCGGGAAAAACAAGGGGATTTTAACAATCTTATACTGGAAATGAAAGGAAATCCCTATCAATTTTTATGTGCATGAGAATGGCGCCCGAGTTATTTGACAACGTATTAGAGTTAATTTCTCCATTTATACAAATGTTAAGTCTTTGTGAATGTTTCCCTGTAGCTATGCGCTTGGCCATAACTCAGAAGTGAATTTATGAAATAAGGTAAGAGGTGTATATTTACCATATTTTCGTTCCTTTTCAAGTTCTGCTTTCTTGCATCAATCTTCACAATAATTATTTTGACAATTTAACCGGTCACAAAACTACGATCTTTCTTCAAAATATTAAAGTGACAGCTACCATAGGTTGAAATATTTTCTCTTTTCTTTAAGCAAGCAAAGTGCCAATGTTACACCGCAGGAGTCGAACAGTGCCACCTCTCTTTCCAAGTCTGTAACAATGTTTAAATGGATGAGAGTTGGATAGGAAATAAAAACACGCAAACATGCATTAGAACAAATTTTATAATTATTAAGACTTTGGTTTCTGGCCATTTAAATACACTAAACAGTGGTAAATTCTGCTTTCAAAATGTTTTCCTAAAATAAGTTTTATTAATTATTTTACATTCTGATCCAATGCGATAGTCAAAGAGTGCTTTCCTCTTTTTATATTTGGTCTGGGAAGTTCAGCAACAATATTGTATTTTGGTGTAAAATACTCATCTACAATATTTAAAGTGGCCCTGTTAATTTCATACTGTTCAGTAGCTCTTTTTACTTAATTTTCCACTATTTACATTTTTCATTGATTGGTGTATTTTAACTTCATCATAGGTTTGTAAAGCTTAGAAACTGAATTTTTTAATTTGCCTTTGTGGCATTCTCATTCTCAAAGACACAACAAATGTAAAAAAAATCACTTGTGCGATATGGAATCCATTGCACGAGGAATATCTACCAGTTCCAACTGGAGAAGATTATACCAGTATTGCAGAAGAATTTAGTGGAACCTGGAACATACCTAATTGTATTGGTACGATTGATAGCAAGCACGTCATTATTCAATCACCAGCAAATAGTGAAACACAATATTTTAATTATAAGACAAATTTTAGTATGTTTTTGATAGCTGCTGGTGATGCCAATTGTTGTTTCACTGTGGAATTGATCAAAAATTGAATAATAATTTGCTTCAAGCCCCTTCAGCTGCTTCGTTTCCAAAAACAATAGATCTTTCCTTCTTCTTCTTCCTTGTCCTATCCCCACCCCTTACTTACACGCACACACACACACACACATGCAAAGTTCACCGCCACCTTCCGTGATACCACACGCATTACACATACGGGACTAATGATCTTAGCAGTCAACGTTCTCAGAATAACTAATCAATCAGATCTCAATTAAGAGCCCCCTCCCGCCACGAGTTGGTACGGATTTCCCTCTCTACGCGGCAACTCGCGACACTCCGTGGGCAAATTAAACGGAAGAAAAAGTAGTAAACTGATTTGCGGGTTGCATGTGCGCCTGCTTATTTCTTAATTGCCAAACATCCAAAACTGCAAATGTATCATATGAAATACGTTTAATGAAAATCTTTTTGAAGGATAATTTACTTTTCAACAGTATCACATTTTCAGGGATTCGTGCCGACGGCGTCTTATCGTACAAAACTGTCAACCTTTATTCGCGTAGTGTACAAAGAGAAGATTTTCGCGTGATTATTCCACGCCCCAAGAGTTTGTTTTGGCATTTGCGCGCGTAAACGCTCCTCGGAAAGCGCTCGTTAAACAGACGAGACAAAGGAGGAGCGGCGGGCGCGTGGCCGCCGCCCGCTCCGCTGCGCTCGGGAATCGCGATCCCTCAAGGGCCAAGTTGCTGCAACTGCCGGCTGCCGCGCTGCGAGCGGAGCGGAGTGGGCCGCGCCGCCGTTGTAACGGAGACTCCCGGGGCGGCGCGCGCGGCGGCGTTGCGCCTTTGACGGCCGCTCGAGCGGAAGCGGAAGCGGGGGGAGGGGGAGGGGGGGAAGCTCCTGCGGCGAACGCCTTCGCCTGCCCGCCGCGCAGCGCCGTGCCGCGTCGGACCCGCCGCCCACGTCTGCACCGCTGGATAAACGCCACCGGTTTCGCTGCTGCTTACCACAGCAGTGCCACGAGATCTCGTATGGGTTCCGATTCCTCGTTGGCGAATTTTTGACATTAGATAGCGTTAAAACCAACCACTGTAGTGCCACGAGATCTCATATGGGTTTGATTTCTCATAGGCAAATTTTTGACACTAGATAGCGTTAAAATCAGCCACTGCAGTGCCACAAGATCTCATATGGGTTCGATTCGTTGGCGAATTTTTGACACAAGATAGCGTTAAAATCAGCCACTGCAGTGCCACAAGATCTCATATGGGTTTGATTTCTCGTTGGCGAATTTTTGACACTAGATAGCGTTAAAATCAGCCACTGCAGTGCCATGAGATCTCGTATGGGTTCGATTCCTCGTTGGCGAATTTTTGACACTAGATAGCGTTAAAATCAACCACTGCAGTGCCACGAGATCTCGTATGGGTTCGATTCCCCGTTGGCGAATTTGTGACACAGATAGCGTTAAAATCAACCACTGCAGTGCCACGAGATCTCATATGGGTTTGATTTGTCGTTGGCGAATTTTTGCCACAATATAGCGTTAAATCAACCACTGCAGTGCCACGAGATCTCATATGGGTTTGATTTCTCGTTGGCGAATTTTTGACACTAGATAGCGTTAAAATCAGTCACTGCGGTGACGAGATCTCGTATGGGTTCGATTCCTCGTTGGCGAATTTTTGACATTAGGTAGCTATACGTTAAAATCAGGCGCTGATTGGAGGAGAACCGTAGCGGCCGACTTCTTTGATCGGTGGTTTCTCGTAGTTCCTCGTATCAGTACCAGTCCAGTGCCAGGGCAGTATCTGAATCAAACAAGGATTATGGAGCAGTCACAATATTTCTCTCCTCATCCTTTAATTTTTTGTTTATACCTTTACTCGTTCTGTTTGTTCGAATTTTATTTCCTCTGTAGTTCTTTATGTTTGTTTTCATTATTTTGGAACACTTCTGATGACATTGTTGGTAAATATAGATGTAGATATTTACCATAGATACATATAGATACAAAAAAATGTAGATATTTTATTGTAGAGCATGTATTTTCTGTTTTCTTCCTCTCGTTTTCATATTTTGGTTATCTAAGGTTGAGATTTACAACTACCCTATGCGAGTAAATATGCTATTATTGATTTCGCGAGTAACGAAATGGCAATCACTTCTCAATGCAAATAATTAATTTGTTGTAATAGTTTCCATGCATGATGCAGTGCACCGCCGCAATACTACAGGAAAGCAGTTTCCTCCCGTTTTAACCGGAGGGCTAACAAGACGTTTTTCAGCGCCCTCTAGCTCGTGCGAGAATTGTTGAAAAATGAATGTTAGTATACGAATTTTGTATAGAATTTTGTCTACTTTAATTTTGTATATGCAGTTCACATCTATAAAGCTTATTTGTCGAGATCTAAGCAAAAAGAAGAAAACAATGCGAAATTTGTGGCGAAGTTTTAAGGTATTTTACAATTTCCTTTGTGAAAGTGACATTTCCCGAGATGGCAACCACCAAGTTTAAATTTAGCACCCCAAAATACTTACATAACAAGCGAGAAAATACTTCCTTTTTTCCTGAATCGGGACTTTTTTGATACCATGTGACTGGACTATAATGCCTAAACTGTAAACAGTACTTTCCAATATAATAAAAATTCTACTATCTGTGGAACTGATATCACGGACCCTCGAATTTGAAATGAAACTTTTGGAACAACACATGGAGCTCTTACGAAAAGTTCGATTTGATCTTAAAAATGGTTCAAAATTTTTCTGTGTATGTTTTTTGCTAGAATGGGGGAAGATTGCTTAAAAAGATTACATAGTTCGGTTTTCATTTAAGTCTCTGGAATTTTAAAGCCCTTGTAAATTTCAAAAGTTCATTTTTTTAAAACCTGTCTCATATCTTCAATATTAAAGATAACTATTTTAATGTAGTATATTCCTGAATAATATATCTTTAAATAAATGCTTATAGTTTCATAAAATATTAGTAATTTTTTCGTAATTTTGAGTTCGTTTGAGTGTTTCAAGTGATGGCTGAAGAGTTCATAAGATAGAAGTTGCAACATTACATGTCATACCCTCATTAAGAATAAGAGCAATCATTCGTTTAATAAAGTATGTGCTATTGCAGCACAAGCTTTCAGTATTTTTTAGCAACCATTTTCTATTTATCAACACTTGTTTATCGCCTTTTTTTAAATATTACATTATATTGGATTATTTAGATCAATACAAAAAATTTGTGACGGGATCCGAAGTATTACACGTTTCGAACAGGAAAACTTCCCCAACGGAAGAAATGAGACAGCTTTGGGACAATTGATTCCTAGAAAAAACAGCGAAGTCACCAAGCCACTTGGAGTGACATGTTTTATTGCTGCCAGAGATTAAATATTGCGAGGTGCGTGTTTCTTGCACTTATGATGAGGACTAGAAAAGTTGGCTTAAGAAATAAAACTTTGAAGTATTGCAACTGTTTCCTTGTGAAATAAAGATAAAAAATAAAGAGAAAAAACACGTATTTATTCATACGCTGAGATGAATGTATGTTCCTTCCTTTAAATTTTCTTCTGTGATCTGTACAGTAGTTGATACGACTAATAAACATGTATATCTTTACGTGTATTATTCTACTTACATAAACTACAACTTCAAAAATTTCATTTCATATTTGCCACTTTTACGAGGAATCATCAGATATAAGGATTTATTTATACACTTAATTATGAAGATTAGATGGTATTCATAGACTGCTAAATGATACCTGCCTTAAACAAAATATGCCATTCACCAACTTGGCTAATTTATGTATCATATCAGGCATTTAGACCAAAATTTGTTCCTTTATTGTATGTCCTTTGCATTCTGACATTTAATTCAAATTACATATAACACAACACTCAAATAATATTAACCCATTAGTACCCTCATTAATGTCAGTGCAATAATTTGCCAATTTTATTTCTTCAATAGAGGTGGACATCTTAAAAGAAACATATAAGCAATTTTTTTATTCCTGAATGCCACATGTCGATTTAATGGTGATCGCTACAGCACTGTACTCTCCCGACCAGGGTGTACATATAACTTTAAATAAGGTTATAGATTTAAATTATAAGTAATTTTACATCTTTTACTTTTTATAATTATTATTTATTATATCGCAATTTCTGTCTATATTAACACATCTCAAGGCAATGAGCGCTGACAACAAAGCCCACATGTAATGATGGGCGCTTCTAAAAATAAATATATATTATCTTATCAATTTTTTCTCAATTCGCCATTCTTGCCATAAATTGAACTTTTTTTTCAGTTTTCATCATTGTGGTTTTATGGAAGATATTAAAAAGCGTTCTTTATGGAACGCTATTGTTTCCGTTTCGTTACATAGAATACTGCTCCGTCTCTGCATTGTCCCATCTCTCAACCTTAATGTCGAGCACTGGCCTTTCTTAAAAGGTCCATCCGCAGTGATAAAGGAACATCTACTGTCGGGTGATAGCTGCGTAACTGCGTGCATATTATGTACTCGTGCTTATTGATAGGATTTTTGCAAATTACAGCACAGAAATTTGTGGTAAATTTATCCACTAACGTCATCGTTAAATAAATTAGAAATTTACATTACATTACATTTAGATTCGCAGAAAAACGCAAGGAACATTAACTCGTTCGAATTACTCTGTTGTGATTTCAATGTTGTCAATTAATATATTTATTGTCCGTTTAACGTGTTCATTAACTATGGAACATGTTTAAGTGAAGTAGCAGGGATGGTGTTCGATAAGATGGAACAGAAACGAAAGAGAGTAACTTTGTTTTACTTCCCATTCGTTTGCCAGGAGTTCATCATCTGGGAGTTCTTCTTTGAAACCTGATTGGGCGAATCACATCACGACGAGACGCGAGCAGTATATCAACTATAGCGATAACTCTTGTCTATAATTAGTTGTAAACTCTGTGCACTCTGAGAACATGAGCACTTGCTACATGGCTGGGGTTCTGGCCCAATGAGAATATATGAAGCTGTCTACACATCCACTTCTCCTGTTGTTAAATTACAATAGTATATTTTGCAACTAGATATTAATATTAAGCTTTATTGCATGAGTACATGTTTTGAAAACAAGAGACGTTAGTAGCGCGGTTTCAAATTTGTACGAATGTTGCAAAGCAACATAAACAAGTTGCTTACAATATTCTTGTATAACTGGATTATAAATTTATAAGAGATTCAAAGTTAATTTTTGGTATGAATTTTGTGACGTCACGGGTATTTGATATCTGTGCAAAAAGCCGATGGGTGGCTGTTCGATTTACTGCTACATTCCCACAATTCTCTCGCTGCGTTTGGCTGAATGGGTGATGTCGCAATTATTCGTGCCATAAGCGGCAGATATATGTATTACTAGGAAAACCCGGCAGACATTTTTCTGTCCTTCATCTCCCTTTTCCCCCTTCCATCTTCCTTTCTCACTGTTTCTCCCTCCTTTCCTGACCCTGTCCCTGTCTGTCTGTCTCTCCGCCGTTCTCTGTCCCTCTCATTCACATTTACTTGCAGTTTCTACAAGTCTCTGAGCAGGTGAGGTAATATCGGGAAGCGCCGGACCAACAAAAATGTAATAGAATGTTCGAGAAGAGCTCACACTGTAGATTATGTTTCTTTGAAGCCATTGGCCTCAAAATTTTAGTTTTTAAGGCCCTAAAACTCCTCGTTTAGGAGGTATTTAACGATGTAGATTAAAAATGCTTCTGAGTGTGTTGGGGGTTGCATTTGACGTGAATATTTAGTTTTGTTCTACAGCTTCATGTAGTGGAGTTACAACAGAATTAATAGCACATAAGTTTTCTGGGAGAAAAAAACATGTAGAAGTGCCAACTTTCATGGAGATCGGTCCAAAAGTGTTGGAGGTTTGCTCTTATATACATACCAACATCCTGTTTTATATATACAGAAGATTAAAATGTATAAAAAAATGTTCTGAAAGAAGGGGGAAAAGGGGAAAAAGGGGGCAAGATGAAATGCAACTGATTCCCCGATCTTTAGAACAGGTTAAGTAAAACCCCTGTTTGATTCTAAACTCTCGTTTGAATTTATCGTACACAGGAGTTGAGCGCAAGTAAAAAATAAAAATTGAGCGTATCGTACACAGGAGTTGAGCGCAAATAAAAAACACAAAAGTTATTTCCGAATAAATCAAAGGAAACCTGCGTACACTTTATCCCGCAATTCTCTGCTGTACCTACATTTACTTCATTTCTTCTATCTCACAATGAACTCTACGAATGCAGCCAGCGAGCATGCTAACATTGATGCGAGTTTCTTGAGCTACTTAGCTCCCCTGCAGAGACAGAGCGCGGTGGGCGGGGCAGGGCGTGGGTGGTGAGAGTACAGGGCCATTCCGGGTCTCCCCTTCGAGAGGGGGAGATAGTTCGTCGTAACGACTGCGCCTACTCCATGTCAGCGGCGCCCAACCCTTAAGGGCCTCCGCAGCCAGGCGCCGCGCTTCCTGCCGGGAGACACGCGCAGGAAGGGCCGACGAGTCGGGGAGCAGGGGGGGGGGCGGCGCCGAATAACCGTTGCAGCTAATGGCGCGGACGGCGGCGCCCGGACGGGCTCGGAAATGGAAGAAGACTGGCCCGGCCGCGCCCCGCCACGCACAGCGTCGCCTCATCCCGCCTCGCCAGACCGCGCCACTCCACGCACCGCCACCTCACGTCCAAAACCCCCCTGCCTTGCCACGCTCGCTCTGCTTCGCCTCAATATGCCACGCCCCTCCACGCTCGCTGTGCATCGCCCTCTCCGCTTCGCCTCAATATGACACGCTATGTAACGCCACGCTCGCTCCGCTTCGCTCCAATACGACACGCCACGCCCCGCCTTCCTTCGCACTGCCCCCTCCATGCACCGGCACGCTCAGTCCCACCACGACCCGCCACGCCCGCTGCGACATACCACGGTACATCCATTTTGTTTTTCGCCCCGCTCCGTTTCGCTTCGTCCCGGTTCGCTCCGCCCCGCTTCACCCCACTCCGCTTCGGTCCACCCCGCTTCATTCCCCTCCGCTTCGCTTCAGCCCGCTCCACCTCACTTCACCCCGCTTCACCCCCGTCCAATTTTCTCCGCTTCACCCCACTCCGCCCAGCTTCACCCCACTCCGCCCAGCTTCACCCCACTCCGCCCAGCTTCACCCCACTCCGCCCAGCTTCACCCCACTCCGCCCAGCTTCACCCCACTCCGCCCAGCTTCACCCCACTCCGCCCAGCTTCACCCCACTCCGCCCAGCTTCACCCCACTCCGCCCAGCTTCACCCCACTCCGCCCAGCTTCACCCCACTCCGCCCAGCTTCACCCCACTCTGCCCAGCTTCACCCCGCGTCATCCCGATCCTTACATACACACTTACACTGTGTGCGACTCTGCCACACAGGTCGGGTCGAGAGATCCTTCGGACACTTCGAGCCTGGCCCCGCTGGGGCGATGCCCCGTTGGTGGGAATACCTGGCTGAGGAAAACTCCCCCACCCGACAGTAGGTCGGCGCCAGAACCCACTATCCAGCGGGGGAAGATCACCTCCACTTCCAAGGGGGGGAAATTTACTACACTTACGGGACTAATTACTTTAACTGTTGACACGCCCGGAATCACCGATCAATCTCCCCGCTCCGCTCCTCTTTGTTTCTCTTCCCCCAATCAAACCACGCCCAACTGCGGTTCACTCAATCCCACCCTGTCTCGCCCAGCACCAGTGATGTTCCACGCGTAAAGAACCATAGTCTACGTCTACACATAAACAACGCGTAGACAATGGGCATTGCGCAGACAAAGGTAATCTATGTAGACAATAACATAATATACCTTTTTTGTGGGACAGGGGCGAATCTAAGAGGGTCAGGATCCGCCCCCAAAGCCAAAATTTATTTATAATTATTGGATCACAATTATTGGAAATTGATTGGATCACATCTAAAGGAGTACTAATGGAGTGCAATTTAGAACTATTTCATACTGGTTTCTTGAGATGGATACGGAGGTTGTCTTTTCTTCATCAGGAATGGTGTATTTTTTTGACTTACTGAATCGTAAATAATTATTTTTATATTACATTAAAACATGCTTGTACTATTACTACTTATTATAAACTTTTTTTGGGTTATTCGATGTGGAGAAATAAATAGTCTACACAGAATACATTGTCTACGTAGTCTACACGTAAAAAGAGTCACGTAGACTGCACGTAGATTACGTGTAGAAAACATGCGTAGACGTAAAATTATACTCTACGGCCCAGCACCACCGCTACCAGCCCCGCTCCAATCCACTCACCCTGGTTCTCCACCTCCCTTCCCGCTCCGTCCCCTTGTGTATCGCTTTGCCCTGCTCCCGCTCCTCTCCTCGCCGTCGCCGTCACTAACCCGTCCTCGACTCCTCTCCCATCCTCGCCCTCATTCACTGGGCCGTTTGCGCCGCGCAAGAAAGCCAAATGACCTCCCGCCCACGCTTTGTACGAATGGGGCGGAGCGGGGCGTGGAGAGGAAGTGGCGTGTAATGCTGTGCGAATACCGCTGCTCTTCGCCGGAGCAGCATTTAAAGTTGAGCAGAGTTCGTAAATTGCGCCGTCGCATAACTTCTATTTTGCTCTATAATAGGCTTGTCGGGCGTATGCGGCCCGCGAGGAACACGGGGCGAATTTATTGCGCCGCAGTGGAGGGGGGGGGGCGTCGGCGCGATTGCCCAAGCCGCGTTACTTGGGAGGTCTTTCGGCAAACGCCTTCGTCTCAGCGCAACGGGAGAGGTGTTGCTCAATGCAACAACTGGATTCGATGCGGATTCGATGGTAAAACGGTCAGCGTAGCGGGTTGCGGGTTCAAACCCGATCGAAGCCATGGATTTTAAAGGGCGAAAAAATCCATCGTATGCCTTCCTTCGGAGGGGACGCAAAGCCGGCTGTTCCATGAAGTAGATTTACAGCATGTAAAAGATCCTCAAGCCTAAAAGAAGCCTCTGAGCTAAATTCAAATCGTCTGTTTCGTCGCCCTAGATTTCTCCGCTTGGTGAAAGGAGCATAGCGAAATTTGCGTGGTCAGACGGAAGAGCGGGCCTGATGGCCCGAGTCTCGCCACGTAAAATAAGGCATTAACTTAACTACTGATGTCACTGCAGTGCCTCTGACCGGGAGGTCCTAGGTTCGAGTTCCGACGGCAACAGGATTTTCGACACTAGCTGGCAACTACGTCGAATTCGGTCGCTGTCTGGAGGAGAATTCTCGCGGGCGGCTGCGCTGATCGGTAGTGTTGGAAGGAGCTTGAGCAGTGGACTGTGGTGATATTACCTCTCTTCCAACAAAAACTACCATAGCTCATGAAGGACCACCCTCCAATTTTGATTGCTCAAGGCAGGAAAGGTTCCCTGGTTTGTGAGTTGTCACCGAGTGCAATAATGAAACACAACATATAAACACAAGAAAATATATAATTAATTTGGGCAGATCAACACTGAGTTACATATTGGATTATAGCGAAGCACATTAGCACTGAGCTGTGCGGAGCATGGAGACATATGCACTAAATGAAATACAATACATATAAGATTGCATCATCTTGAAGTGAACACAGGGTGCTGTAGTATCGGTTGCCATCGAGTGATGAGTGATGTTCTGCGATGGCCACAGCATGGTTTGAGCAGATCGATCTCTGAAAACCTTGTTACAAGCGGGGAGTTAAGCATTCACACGCATCAACCAACTTGTAGAAGCTCTTGTCACATGAAGTGTGTTACGTGTAGATTGTCACGTGAATTGTGCCACATATTGACAGTGCTAGTTACAAGATGAACTGCTTAAGCTTCACTGAGAAGCAAGTAACACATGATAGTTCACAGAATAACACAATTGGTTGATGTGCAGATTATCACGTGAATTGTGTCGCACATTAAGAGTACAAAGTTATTAAGTAAACTGCTTGGGTTTCACGGAGAAACGAGTAACACATGATGGTTCACGGAATAACACATTTGGTTGATGTGCAGATTATCACGTGAATTGTGTCGCACATTAAGAGTACAAAGTTATTAAGTAAACTACTTGGGTTTCACGGAGAAACGAGTAAAACATGATAACAGGCATCAGTGCGGATTCCGAGTCCTGGAATGGTTTGCGTACCGACTGAATGCAGAGTGACTGAATACTAACACAATAAAGTGCATGATAAGCAAGTTGAGTTTCACTGAGAAACACGCACTGGCAGGAAGTTCCGAGTCGCGAGGCACATCACTTGAGACTGACTGCAGACTGGAATGTTAACATTATAAGTTGCAAGATAGTAACTTGTTCACTGAGTAACGAGTAAAATGGACGTGATGTCCCACAGTAATAACACGCGTGGCGCGGAGCCTCCGACTCGTGAAGTGCTTCACATAACATTTTAACGAAGACTACTGGACGATTGTGTTCGCTGGGAGAGGAAGACGTGATTTCCCGCCAATTCAAAGCAGGAACCAATGGGAATTAAGATAGCAAATAATTTGGTTGCAATTATTATAAAATAAAGGAGATTTAAGATGAAATGTATAAACGGGTATAAATTTTGATCGTAATAATTGTATCATGAAATGTGAGTGACAGTGATGTCTTAAAATGCTTTATATTGTATAATTGACAATTAGGCGCGCAGACATGGCGGTGTCCAATGAGAATTGAGATAAGCAAAATAATATATCTGTGATTACTGTAACGTAAGGTAATTCAAGATAAGATATGCAAAATGGACATAAATTTTAATTACAATAATTATGTCATTGGTATGTTTGATAATAAAGTTTTGGAATGCTTTGTGTTACGTAACGGAAAGATGCCTGGCAGTTAACAGGCGCGGTTCGTAGAATATCAGTGTTGCCTAATGGTGCTGAGAGAAGCAATGTTGTGACATACACTTCCGTTAATTGCAACACGAGTATTGGAACAGAGGTTGCGAGATGCGAGGTGCTTCAATGAATAATAATAAAATAAAATAGAAATATAATATGTATAGTAACTTGTTCGAACAGGTAGTTTTCCGTGGTTTCTCCGATCAACACCAGGCGAATGCACAGTACAGTAAGAAACGGGCCACGGATCGCGCGCAATCTTACTCACCCCTGACACACACACACACACACTAACACGCAGTACACAACCACACATACCGGAAGACCAGTCGGGAGGTTAGAGCTTGTCCCGGCTGGGGTGGTGCCCCGCTGGTGGGTTATACCTGGTTGGGGAAAACCCCGCTTATCGACGGTAGGTCGACGCCCGATCTCTCCAGCCATCGGGGGAAGATCACCCGCACAGACGAAAAACATGCACTACACTTACGGAAATAATCTCCTCAGTAGTTGACTAACCAGAACTACTAACAATCAATCCGTCTCACCACACCTCTTTCCAGGCCACGACTCATGTTTACAATGCTAGAGGATTCGTCTGTCATAATATGATATTTTATCAATGTTTGGGACTCTGTTGGATTCTCATTTCATAAAAAAAACAATAAACAATAACAAACCAATTTTTTGTACACAAATTATATTTTTAGAGGTGGAAACATGTCTTTTAAATCAACTTATCGACAAATAAAAACATGTTTTGATCAATGATGTTCATTTCTTATTTCCATAAACTCGCTGAGATTCGCTGCTCACTCTATCTTGTCGTGAGGACATAGATGGGAGCGAGTAAGTGATATGAGAAAGACGAACACTTGATTGGCCATTAACAGCGGTTTATTATAAGTCCTGGTTGCAAGTACACTGTCACATCTTAACAGAAGCTACGCAGTCCAGCACTCAGTCGGTCGTTGTCATGAGGAGGGTAGGGGTGAGGTGATAGGCAAAGGGGGTAGTAAAGGCAGATACACTGGCGGTGGGTCGCTTGGCTCAGCCTTGCGTCGATTCCGGCCTTCGTCAACCCGAGGGCAATCGTAGATTAGGGACGCCAGCGATCACTACCATGCTCACGAAGAGCTGTAAACAAGCGACAAACTCGGCGGCCGTACACCGCCTTTATACAGTCCATCTCTTCGGCCGCGGGGGTGGTGTTGCCCTCGTTCGGGTCACTCACAGCAGTTCGGGGGGGGTGGGGGTGGCGAGCGGTTAGCCTGCACATCTGGAGGCCATGCCTGCTCAGTCCGGTTGGAGTGAAAGCGGAAGTGGCCAGGGGCACAGGGCGGCGTCGCTTCACCACAATCTTTTAGGTTAGAAAATAAGTATTAAAATATTTTTAATAATACCTCAAAACGTAAAAGAATTTTTAAAAAAATAAATGACCAAACTGATTTCATTAGTTTGAATGAAATGGTCAGTGTAAAATCTAATTACAGTAATCCCTCGACATCCGCAAATTCGCTATTAGCGATATCCGAACATTTGCCATTAGAGAAATGCTACCGGTTTTTAACAGTCGCGACATTAACATTCGCGATGGGTCTTTTGATCTTACTACATTTTCTTTGAAAGCGAGCACATTTCACTTCATTTATCAGCGTCAACTGGGAAACGAATTCGGCAGACACCGGACCTCAACGTGTTAAGTACTGCAAAAATGGCAAAGTTGGAATGTCAATTCACATAAATACATTAACATAATTAATAATAATTCAATTCAGTTGCGTCAAATTGGAGGTCAGGATTTTGGTCACATGAACAGAAGAGCCATTCAGGATCTGTGCAACTCTCATTGTAATGACCTCACTGAAGAGAAGCTTCGGAAAATCATCAGCGAAGAAAACCTCTTCCAACGTAATGATGAAGTAACGGAAGCGAAACTGAGTTCTGGAGCAACTTCGATGTCAAAACTGTTAATTGCGTTCTAAACTTCCACAAGCTCTAGGGGAAAGGGCATTCGATGTGATCCGAATACGCAAATAACTTTGAAATTTAAAAGAGAAATAGAAGCAATGACTCTTCCATATTTGGATATTAGAATAACGAGAAGGATGATGAAACAAAGAAACGAACAAACAAATCCTATATTAAATCATTTTCAACTTTAAAATAAGTCTCAAATGTTGTTTTATTTCTTCCCTGTGGGATGTTTCTCGCTATCCAGGGACCTAACCTATCTGTCTTCGTTAAAAGATAGACTCAACATTCTCGGATTTGACATTCGCGATGTTTTTTGAAAACTTTTACTATCGCCAATGTTGAGGGATTACTGTGCTTTGATAATAGATAAAATGAAAGAAAGTTTGTTTCCCTTAAAACTCATATTTAAATCAAACAAATGATTGAAGTATTTGTATTTTTTAATTCATTTGTAATGTGCAGTTTTATTTTAAAACGTTTGTTTAGTTTCAAAGTTCAAGTTTATATTTAGATAATACAGAGCAGAGATATAACGTACTTCTGAGACAATAGCAAATCCTCAATTAGAAGAAAGTTAGAAACTTGCAATTGTACTTTCCATGAAGAAGAAGTCTAGCACCTTCCACGAAGAGAGTTTCTTGGGTAGAGACAATGAAAAGAGTGAAATTGATTTGGCCTCGTTATTGGAGAGTGAATGTTATACTGACCATTTTGCACTCAGGTTGTTGAATCTTTAGACACACCTTGATTAATTTGACATGAAAATGAGTTGAGAGGGAAATGAAACGAATGAGAGTATCGTAATCAATGCTTTCACCATCATTTTCATTTCGGCTATATTTGTAATTTGAAAAACAACAATGGTGAACCCCTCCACCCTTTACTGATTATTAGAGCTTGAATTTTGAAACTACGTTTGTTTCCTGTGATACTTCTTCAGGGTCAATTTACCTTAAAGATGACTTTTGATTAACACGAAAATACTGCATCCAGATAGAATTAGTCGTGACTCGGGAAGTGTGGATAGATAGCACTTCAATCTTCATGGATTTTTTTCAAGAACAATTATTGCTTTGTTGATGAACAACCTCGCTGATGGTGCACACGTTTAAAGACTTTTGTTTTCATGCGTGAAGACTTCATTGATCTACGAAGTAATGATTATTTCTTTTGAACAATATTCAATTAATAATACTTACATAGTCGAATGAACTAAATCTTGGAAAGTTTGAATTATTTCGAGTGGCCTAAGAAGTTCGAATTAAAAATCAGTTTTTTCTTGTTCCCTCAAACAAAATTGCCGATAAGAGTTTGTGCTCGTATCTTGCAAAACTGCTTATTTATCTTCTCCCTAAAACTTACAAAATAAGACATATCGATGTAACAAATGGCACCTTAATTAACAGCTGCGGAGGAACAAGAGTTCACTTTCGGCAACATAGAAGCAAAGATACCAAAAATATACTAAGAGTTAGGAAGATGAAGAACCGTATTCAAAATTATTCCATGACCTCACTTTGGACCCGTCGTAATCCAAAGGAATTAATGCTACAAGTAACAACGATCGGGGACGTCAAGTTTGTGGTCAGTTCGTTGATCACTCAGCGTCTGTATGGAACGCCAAGTGATGGAGTAGTCACGTCGCGACTATCATACTCTTAACAGGGCGTCACAAAGGTTGTTAATAATTAAAGTTTTGAGGGAGAGTACTGGCGAGTGTCATCTTCATACTGTTCTGTGGAAGACAATGCAAAATCCCCTTGTCCCACCAAGTCATTCACTTCATTATTCCAGACCAGGGAACGCCTGATACTTCGACGACTGCAGTAATTTAGATTAGATTTAGATTTATTATTAATTCTGCAATTAAGTAACATTAGTTGGTGGCAGAATATCTTAACATAACATGCATTAAGCTTACATTGACTAACAACAAATTACAAGAGAGTAGTTAATTAAAAAAACAATAATTAAGAATGATAGGACACAATTTCCCAGCGTAAACCTTACTCCAATTCATTTTACTCCACTTCACTTCACAGCACTGCACTTCACAATACTTAACTGTGATGCATTTCTTTCCCTCCACTACACAACACTGCACTGCACTACACTACACGGATAGAAATAAAATAATAATAATAATAATAATAATAATAATGACAATACTACTACAACTACTAATAATATTAATTAGACAAATTACTTAATAGGAAATTCTACAAATTTAACAGTAGAAACTTAACAATAATACAATGACCTAAAATATAGATAAATAGCTAGGAAACTAATTTTTTTAGGGACTGGAGAAGGACAAATCTCTCACTGTCCTGGGCAGCTCGAAAACGCGCGGAGTCAGAAAGGGGAGTGGGGCGAGCGCCAGAGAAACCGAGACAAATGAAGGCGGCACGGCGCGATGGAAGGAGCGGGCGACGCCGCGCCGGCGAGGGAAGTGACGCTCGACAGGCGACCCCCCCTCCTACCGCTCTATACTGCGATTTTTCGTAACTTTGCTCCTGACAGGAATCAGCTGCTCATGGTTTCATCCAATCGGGAGCTTGAACGTCACCATAGTGACGTCACTTTAACGAAATAGAAGCTCCCGATTGGATGGCAGCGAAACAGCTGATTCCTGTCAGGGGCAAAGTTACGAAAAATCGCAGTATAAACTACATTGCGCGGAGCAGAGCAGCTGGCCAGAGGCATCGACAGGCGCCCGAGAAGCATCTTCCCCCAATTAGTACTTTTGGGATGTACTGGAAGAATGTAATGTCCAAACTCCTTTCCTATATTATTTTAGTAGTGTACCTTCCCTTTGCGGCTCTCACACGTAACCAATATTTATAAATTACATCTCTAAAGTGTCACACCCACGGTTCGTTATCGAGCCACACGGTGGCGTCGATCGTCAACCACAGCGTCGAGCTCCGGCGGCGTGGGTGTGCGCCGAAGTCAACGAGGGCGGCCCGGGCCTAGCTCAGTCGGCCAACTTTGTAACCTGCTTAGAATCTAACTCGGATGGAAGGAGTCGTAAGGCGTTTGCTAACTACAGAAACAATTCAGTGGTTGGTAAAGCAAATAAAAGGGTTTATTCCCGCCTAATAATAGGCCGGGGAAGTTACAGTGATTCAAAGAGTTAAGAAAGGCCCTACCTGATGAGCTCAGTTAGAAACGAAAGAAAAAATGAGATAAAACTTAAATCAAAAAAAAATAAAGAACGAGAATTACAATTAAATTCCTTTACAGGCCCCAACAAACCCTAGGCCATTCGCCTTCTGGCTGACAATAATGAGGAAACAAGTGCCTAAGCGCGGCACAGCAATGCACAATAGTTCTTTGGCGGTCGTTGACCGAAGTTTATGCCTGAATGGGGCGGCGTGTAGGCGGCCCTCGGCGTCGGCGGCGGGGGTCGCGGCTTCTCTCCGTCTGGGTCGGCGGCTGAGATGGCCCTGCCAGGCCGAGAAACGTCCTTCCACCGTAGCTACCAAAGGAGCGGCGGCGGCGACAGCGGCTGCGGCGGTGACGGCGGCGGCGGCGACGGTCAGCTGGCCCGGATCGTGAATGATCGCGAATTCCGTTCACACAAATTAGCAGTTTTCACGGAAAGTTCTCTGGAGTTATCACGATCACGAATCTCGGAGAAAACTAGTCACCGGTCACTGCCCACGGCAGAGCTCAGTGTCCACGAACTAAGTCCCAAAATAATAATTCTCCCTCGAACGCGGCGCCGGAGCTATCGCTTACTCCGCGGCGCTCGCCACCCAAGACAAGTCGAGTACACGTAGCCCTCGAACGCGGCGCCGGAGCTGTTACTCGCTCCGCGGCGCTCGCCCCCCCCAGCTCAATCGAACAAGAAGAAGTGATGCTCTCCTACGCCGCTAGCGTGGAGGTCTCCTCGTTCCGCCACCCCGAAAATTCAAAAGTGCCCCAAAATCGCTCCCACCCCACGGAATTTTGCCCCTGATTGGCTAAGTGCTACTACGCCGTAATTTTGTCCTCGGCCAAACAGGTCCGGTGATTCTAGGAATTTTCCGTAGCCCTATCTCTGTCTGGAAAACGCTCTCCGTCTGACTTCGGAAGTAGGTCAGTAAAGGGTACGCGGAATGTCCGTTGGGACCCCTGGAGAAAACTGCGAAGGACGGTCTGGGTACTTAGTGCGCATGATACCCGGAACGGCGGGATCAGCACACGTCTCTAATCTCTTCTTCGGCGCCCGGGTGCGTGACGGGATGAGGGTCGACTCGCGGACGATGGCCATAAACTTTAGAGGAGCGCGTGCTGTCATCCCTTTCATTAGCGGAGGGGGCGCGCCGACCCGGCTGGCGGCGGCGGGAGGTGGACGGTTCACATCGACAGTTATTTGTGAAATTTAAAAAGTATTAAAAATAGCGTACCGCTACAAAAGAAAGATAATTTCACGGAGACGTGAAGAATTGCACTTTCACTTTAAAAACTTGAAGGACTTGTCTAAATAACGCATATACATATTCATGTATAACGCAACCCGCAACGCACGTCAGGAGTTTTGAATTTATATCATTCAATAACTCATAAACGAAGCGTTCTAGGCCTTTAAAACTAAAATTTTAAAGCCAACGGCCTCAAAGAAACGTCCCTCACGCCGTAATTTATAGGATGAGCTCTTCTTCCCCATTCTATTACATTTTTGCTGGTTCGACGCTTCTCGATTCTACCCCATCTATTCAGAGCCTGTAGAATCTCCAACTGTTTGTGAAATTACTATTTACTTGATATTCTATGCGATTGAATAACACGGGTGAACCTCTTTGCTCGATAATAAAGTTAAATAAGAATAGTTTGTATTGACAAGGGTGTATTATATTTTTACTACAAGGAGACATACAGAACAAGTGACGGAAGATACGAGGGCCCTGAAGAAAAATATATTATACAGACTTAATATGGAAATGGAAAAATAAGGGAGAGGGTGGGGATTAGCATGCGAGAGTTCTCGCGCAGGTACGCTAGTATTGACGTAAAAGTGGATGTATGATGTGGGTCACAAAAGCGTTTGAACCAAAGGACCACAAATGCTGTTGAGCAGTCGAAGAAAAAATACACGGCTGTTTGCGATTTCAAAATGCTACAACATATTTGGTCGGAATCTAAAATTTGTGAGCAATGCGATTTCAAAATGCTAGGCGGCCGTATTTTTGTACGGTATTGTCGGTCGACGCATGGCGCATAGAACGGGATGGGCAAGAAACAAGAATGTAAATAGATTATCATCTAAATGTATTAAATTCGTTGGTCTATTAAAAACTAATAAATGAAATTATTAGGAAATATGTTAAGAATTGTAAGGTAGTGATATTGTAGAAGAACATGAATTGTGGTGACATGGAATGAACTTCAGATTAAGTTATACGTTTTCTCCTATTTTATTTTACTATCTATTGTATTTGTCATCTAATTAAATCTATTTTTGTATTTATAATTGTGTAATGTAGGTATTATATCAGAACACGTTGTATATAGCGTTTTTCAGAACTGTTATGATTGCTGCCGCATTAAATATTTATTGTCTGTGTGCTAAGGAATGCAGTTCATTTATTGGCCAAATATTACATAAATGCATTCATAAAAGTGCCAGTTGTCGCCACAGTTAATAACAGTTTGTTAGCTTTCTCAAAATTCTTAGTCTACAATACTAAGTTACGTGAAACTCAATGGACCATTAGCAAACCTCTTATAAAATAGATTTCTTACCTAAAAATATTATTGATTTCATTTGATATAAACAAATTATTGATTTTATCTAGTTTTTATTCATTTATTTCCAACCCCGATTTAGTTCCAGTACGGATCACTCGAAAATTGCAAAAATTTGGTAGTGATCTGCACATAAAATAGGTTTCCGAGATTCTAGCCCCGGAACTTGTTGCATTCAAAAATATACAAAAAAGTATCTGATAATTTTACATTATTACCATTATTAATAAATAAGATGATTCAGTTTTTTTCTCTAAATACGAAATAAGTTAAATGAAATAAATTAAATTAATTTTAATGTTCATCACTAGAAGGCATGATTCCTCATTACGAAAATTTGGAAGTAGGAAGCCTTCAATTCTTACTTTTCAAAGGGAGGGCCATACTCGCCACTTTGTTGTCGCCACTCTATATGCTTCTAACAATGAAATTCTGTATTGCTGAACATCAATCCACAAAGCATTCTGAATGCAGTTTCTTCTTTTGTCATTAAAAAATATTAATATGTAATTTGCCTTAGTTCAAAATATATAAAAATATGTATTTCAAAGAGCAGGCTACGTGGGCAGAGTATGGCGAGCACGGGGTGAGAGATAACCAAGGGGTGTTCGGCAAGGAAAAGAAACTAGGGACACCCCTTGATGGAAGGGCTTTGCATCATGGGGCAGCCCCAAAAAAATTATCTGCCACTTTTTCGGCCAGAGAAAGGGATAATTTTATATTACAGCCGTTAACTTTTCTTATATCGTTTATATTCACCGAAGGGTCATTGACAATTATGTTCATTCGATTCGCAGTTCTGTAAATTCAATACCTTTCTCTTAAAAGTAATAGAAGGAATTGAAAGAGCTAGGTTTTCGCGGCGCACACACGTTACTGACATCTATCGGCGAGCGCAGGAACCTCTTGGAGGAACTGGCTGTCGGGCCGAGCGCTTTGTAACATGGAGCGTCCTGCGTCACCGCTGTGTAATGCTGTATATGATTTTATCCACAACTTCGTACATTTTTAATCTTTGCCTTTTCCCTCTCTTTACTTGAGGAGAAGAAAAAGGTACAAAAAATGGGCTTTGGCTTAAAATTCACGCAATAATTCTGAAATTCTTCTGATAAACATGAAATATAGAGTATTAAATGAATTTACAGTGTTAGAAAAACGCGTTTTTATATTGTAGAATAGTACATAACAATGCAATCAAAATACAATGAATAAAGTACTATTAAAAGGTGTTTTCACAAATTTCCGTGTATCTTTGAAGTTATTTCGTCTACTAAAGAAATACACAAAACATAAATACACAATGCATAAAAGTACTATCAAAATGTGTTTTCACAAATTTCTGTGTATCTTTCATGTTATTTCTTCAACTAAAGAAATACACAAAACGTTCGTATTGCGTTTACACTCCTCAGCCAATCACATTTGACATTACAATCTGCATGTGAAACTCGTGTCAATAATAACTACAACAAGCCTGTGACGGGCAACGTAAACGTGACTCCATTGTTATTTGATTGGGGGCGGATAATTAGCTCCCCCTATTAACAATAACCTCCAAGAGCAAGCACCGCCTCCGCCTGGTTGCGCGTCCTCATTCCCGCCCTCGCCCCGTCCCCACCCCTCCCCTCCCCTCCCCTCCCCACCCCCCCGGCCCTCGCGCGCCGCCTGTCGCCCGCCCATTTGCAAGTTTATCGAAAAGACGCGGCGAGAGCAAATTGCGCATTAATTGCGTTAGCGCCCCCCCCCCGCCCCGCTGCCGACGCCGTTCAATAGCGCTGATATTGGCGGAGGGGGCGGGGGCGGGGACGCCGGCGGTGAGGACGCAAAGGCGACGCAAGGAGCGGAGGCGTGGAGGTGGAGGGGAGGAAGAGGCGAAGGCAGGGATGAAGGCGGGGGAGATGGCTGCAGAGGAGACGGAGAAGGTAGAGGAGAGGAAGGAGGTGGAGAGAAGATGAAGGTAAGGAAGAAGAGGAGGTGGAGGGTGGAGGGAGTGAAGAAAAGGTGAGGAGATTGGGGGAGGAAGCGGTGGGGGCAGGGATGGAGGCGGGGGAGATGGACGCAGAGTAGAGAGAGGAGGTAGAGGAGAGGACGTGAAGGCGAGAGAGGAGGAAGAGACAAGAGGAGGAGTGGAGGGAGAGAGGAAACGGAGGTGAGGTCGTGGGAGGAGAAAGAGGAAGGTAAGGAAGAAGAGGAGGTGGAGTGTGGAGGGAGTGAAGAAAAGGTGAGGGGGTTGGGGGAGGATGCGACAGGGGTAGGGATGGCGGCGGGAGAGGTGGAGGCAGTGGAGAGGAAGGAGAGGACGTGACGGTGAGAAAGGAGGAAGAGGCAGGGGAGGGGAAAGGCGAGGTGGGGGGGAGGAAAGATTAAGAGGCGGGGGTAGGGGTGATGGCGAGAGAGGAGGCGGGCAGAAAGAGATAGTGACGGCGTTTTAAAGTGGGTGAGGAAGGGGCATTGTGGCTCTCTGTTCACAGATCGGGGTTGAAAGAAACCAAGCGCTAGTACCTAGTAAGATATTTATAAGTGTTGTTTTCCGAGCTAATAAGCTGTAGTGTATTGGAATCCACAGTGGGGGGCAGGCAAGAAATATTTTTCCACAACCATTCAGAATGGAAACATTGAAGAAAGACAGAAGGGATGTGAAAGCCAACAGTGTTTTAACACTATTGTTTATCTTCACATCTACCTTTCGTACATGGCGCTTCTCAAACGCCTATTTCATAAACAATTCTTGGAAAATCGAAATAAGCACCCCACACAAGCTGCTACTAAAATTAAATAATTAAATGTGTTCAAAGAATTGTCATCCCGACCGGGTCTCCTGGTTCCACTTCCTTCTACAGCAGCAGACCCGGGTTCGTATCCCTGTCGTGGAGACAATTCACAATCACCTTCACCACCTCTGTTTGACCAATGCAAAACGTCATAAAAGTGGTCCTACATAAGGTCCCAGTTTCACTAAATCCTCTATCTTCTTGCTATTAATTGATACCTATCACATCAGCTGTAAAATGTAGAACAAATCTGTTTAATGGAATATTTTAAGGTAACTAAAATATTATTGAAAGGCCTTAGATTGAGTAAAACAGGCCTTATGTCTTCGCCAGATTTCTTTTGCTTGCATCAAAGTTTGAATATAAGTTTATTGAATGATTTTATTCTCCAGAGAGAAAAAATAACTGCAGGTTACGATTATTACTTTTCATTAATACATCCAGAGCATCTAATATTGCGTGATATGCCCTCCGGCTTTGTTTTCTGAGCTACTTCCTTACCTGTGTATGCCTTTCACCCTGGAATTGCATATAGGTTGCACTTATCTCTTTTCAAGAGCAACTCCGCGTCTTTCAGCACAATCAAATCACTTGTGAAAGAAACTTCAAAAGACCACTCCGAATATATACTACTTACAAATTGAGAACAAAAATGTCGCATTTTAGAAATGCATATAAGGATCACAGGCTCACAACTATACTTCCAGTTCCTTTCTTATAAAACCTCCCCTCTCGAACATGTAAACTAACCGAGCCCGGGAGTGGTACAGATAACTTATCAAAGTAGCTCGCATTACAATAGTAACAATTACCATTGTAATTATTATTTTAATTATTATACTGAATCCACGTGACAATTTGCGCTAAAGTCCAGATGCGACCGCTGCAGGGTTAAAAAGAAATTTACTTTTGATTTAAAAGATAAACCCGTCAACGACCTCGCGTGGCGGGTTTCTGTCATAAACACGATTTTTCAAGTCTTTCAGACTACATTGCGAGAGTTGAACAGAGTTGATTTCTGCACTAAACGATGTGTCTATCCTCATGGAACAATATCCCACCGCTAACTCGTTTTTTAAAAAAAATTGGCGTTTGACGGGTCTCTGAAATAAACGATTCAATTATTACAGCATGATTTCTGCCATTTGGTTCTCATTTGATTTGATTATTAGGCTTAAAACATATGTACTGAATATGGATTGGTACGGCGCAAATCATTAGGGTGAAAAATTAATTTGGCAATCAATGAGCAAAATGCTTTGTTTACATAAAACGGAAAAAAAAAGCCCACACCTTCCCCTTATCCGCATGCACATGGCAGGACGGCGCCGCGAGAAAGGGTTGCGAGACCCACGTGTCGAGTCTAGAAGGGCTTCACTGCGATTCAGAGCTGCTGACCCAAATACTCGGCCCTCTCGCGATTTACATCGGTTTTGCATTTCCAATGAATAGGCGATATTTCAACTGCCCGTGTATATCGTTATGAGCATTGTCCCGAGTTTACAATAGCCCTCTGAACCTCGCTGCACGTATGGTCGAATAATATATGAAGCGGTTTCCATGTTGCTCTGGAACAATAACTGCCAAGTTAAAGAGACGTTAATGTGATACTCTGGCCGTAAACTTCAATGAGAGCGCGCACTTTTGGAACTTTTTTTTTGTTTTCTTTTGATTTGAAATAACTAAAGTAACTCCTCTGGGGCTTTTAAATTTTTCCACTAATCACTGTTCATTTGAGTTAGTTCAGGGTTAGCAATTATATTGTTAGAAACTGTCGAAAGGTGTATATTGTATTCTCTTTTTTTCTCCCGTGCATTCCTTAAGTCTTCAGCGACTTGTTTACGAGTAAAAGTCGCCTGGAAATAATGTCTCAAAAAACTAATATTGTTTAGAAGTAATTATCAATAGCATCAAACAATCCATATTGTGATTATGTTATTAATGAGTATTAAACGAAATAACAAAATGAAAACAACTTTCCTAACATCAGTTTCGTCGTTCATTTCCCCAGAGACGAAAAGCAAAAGGCTTTTTTACAATACATATTTACAATATGTTATACTGATAGAATCTGAGTAAAAATACCATAAAACAGCAAAAAATATTATTTACGAATAATATATTTGTATTAAAAAAGTACAAATGGCAAAATGATATAAGGCTTTTTGTCATGACATGAGACACAAAATTACATAAGTTTCTCTTGTTTGTTAATGTTTAGAAGTAAGCAAAAGGTCTTGTAGCTCATGAAAAACAATGGTGGCAATTTCCAATAAGACAAAAGCCACAGTTATTTTTCATGACATTGTGATGCTTCAAATTGCTGTCATGGAAAATTTTTAAAAAGTAACTTACAACATTTTGCTTACTTATAACACTGATGTAAATATTTTGCCCTCTTAGTACAGCAGATAAGCGGTTCATGTACGCCCGGTACAATAATATATAGAAGTGAAATTCATTTCCAGGGACAAGTTCATTCACTGGAGAGATTTTGGACTTCTGGAGGCCCACAATGTTTTACGAGTCTATGGGTGAGGAAAGAATTTTTATTTACTTTGAGTTGTATTTTCAATATACATTGTGAGAAAGCAACAATATAATTCAATATTTGCGAAAGAGATATAGTCTGAAAAGTGAAACTTTTCACAAGACTGAAACGAATCCTCCAATCTATACTTCGGTATTTCTTTCTTGGCGCACAGGGGTGTGTCAATAAAATGGAATATCTCACGGTATTTCGCGTCGTTCTCCGTTGTGCTGCCAGGTATCGCATGATCGCCAGCACTGCTCGATACAGTCGCGATCATTCTGGCACAACCGAGAACGACGCGAAATATAATGAGATATTTCATTTTATTGACATACCCCCGTGCGTCAAGAAAGAAAAACCGAAGTATATATCCGATTCTCCAAAATAAACGACTTCAATTACTCTACAAACACATGTTCTTTGCTTTGAAGGGCGTCATCGTACGATTAAGGAGAATCTCATGCGCGATTTCCCTGTCCTGTAAGAATCTCATGCGATGTTCCTTGTGCACCTTACGCGCGCGTTTGTCGCATGCATAAGACTGACAACACATCGTTCACACATAGCCGGAGGAGGCTTATTCCGCTCCCTCAGTCGAACTTGTTGTTAATTAATAAATTGATTGAGTGTCAGTGATTCCGAGCGCGTCAACTACTAGGGTCATAAGTCCCGTAAGTGTAGTACATGCTTTGCTCGGGAGCAGGCGGTGATCATCCCTCGCTGGATGGCGAGATCCTCTGTCGGCCAGCGAGGTTTCCCCAACCAGGTATCCCCCATCTGCGGGGCACCGCCCCATCCTGGACAAGCTCTAAGCTCCAGACTAGTCTCCCAGCATGCGTGGTAGTGTAGTGCATGTTAGTGTAAGTGTAAGCAAGAGGATAGGAAGAGGAAGGAATAATTGCATGCGGTCCGCGGCCCGTTTGTTAGGGTAGTACTCCCGCATTCGCCTGGTATCGATCGGAGAATGCACAGAAAACTACCGATCAGAGCAGCCTGCAACTAGAATTCTCCTCCAGCCAGCGACTGAATTCGATCTTGCTGACAAGCTTGAGTCGAAAATCCTGCCGCCGTCGGGACTCGAACCTAGGACGTCCCAGTCAGAGGGACTGCAGCGACATCAGTTGATGCCCCCAGCCATCTCTTCCAGTGAACCTGTTGCTCCCAGAGCCCCCTCGAAACGCCAGAACCACTGCCTCCTCAGCCAGCGATATTGCCGCACCAAAAAACGTCCACTCCCCCCTCCACCCAGCAGTCCTCGTTCTAACTTTGCTAATTGCGCGTCGCGGAGGCGCATTTAAATATTGACGCGGCCCTCGAGCGCACGCGCGCGCGCAATCCCGACTACCCCGCCGCTTATTGGTCTTGGGCGGCGGCTCAAGATCGCCGCCGGCTTTTTCATTTGGGCCCTTTCGCGGACGCCGGGCGCTCGCCGGGCAGTGGGCCGTGGAGGGGGAGGGGACGGGGAACACGCCTCTGCCCTCTCGTCACGCGAGGGCCCGCGCCGCCGGCGCTCATCGGCGGCCAGCAAGCCCTTTGGACCATAGAAAAAAGAACTATAGTTCGGTCTGGCAACCCTCTGATCGGGAGGTCTTAGGTTCGAGTCCCGACCGCGGCAGGATTTTCGACACTAGCTTCTCAGCTAGGTCGAATTCAGTCGCTGTCTGGAGGAGAATTCTAGCGGCCGGCTGCTCTGTCCTATCCTCTCCTCTTACACACAAACTTACACTAACATGCACTACACTACCACACATGGCAGGAGACCGGTCGGGAGCTTACAGCTTGTCCCAGCTGGCGTGGTGCCCCGCTGGTGGGAGATACCTGGTTGAGGGGAAAACCCCACTAGTCGACGGTAGGTCGGCGCCAGATCTCGCGATTCAGCGGGGAAAAGATCATCGCCACCTACCGAGAAAACACGCACTACACTTACGGGACTAATGACCTAAGTTGTTGATGGAAATACGAATCAATCAATCGTTCTGGCAACCCTGGACTCAGGAGGTATATATTTCGGTTTTCCTTTCTTGGCGTACAGGAGGGGGGTGTCATCAAAATGGAACGGCTGGAAATCCGCCCAATTCCTCCCAATTAGGAAAATTAAACTTTTCAAGCAGGAAATTTGAATTTGCATTAAATTTTTTTCGAGATAGTGACCGCATGAACTGCGTCACTAGTTTTATTTCTTGTTTATGAACATTGTAATTATTACTTTATGTTTAAACATACTTTTGTAAAAATACGTTATATTTTAATATTTAAAAATTAGTTATAACTAATCTTATGATTACAGCAGATGGGAGGAATACTTAAAGAAATAAAACAATTATTTTCAAATGGGATCATTTTATTTATCACGTCATATCACATTGAAATGTTTTTTGGATGATCGTAACTAAACTTCATTTTAAATGGATTGATTTAAAATTAACTGCAAGTACTGTCAATGTGATATATACTGATGTCCACGACAAAGACAATATGACGTTTAGAACATACCCCATACTAGAGATCTAAGAACTAATTTCTAGAAGTAAATTTGAACGAATTAACAAATCATTAATGAAAAAGCAAGTATAAAGTAAAAACTTAAAAAATCAAACTCACTGTCAACGTCATTGTGGTTGGTTTTTTAAAATGTTGTAATCTGAAAACCCGCCCAAACCGGCACGGTGTAAGATATATAGGTGAGTCAACTAGTCACCTTTGGGGCAAATTTTATGAAGCCAGTTTGAGGCTAGTTCCCCGCTTGGCCGTACGGTGCGCACGTTCGGTTTGGGTCGCGGTGTAAGATATACATCTTAAGATGACATCTTCAACTGTGGCTATTACATAGTTTTACAAAACATTTCCTCCCCATTTTCGTAACTGTTCGCTCTAGACTTTACCAATTCCACCGCGAAACGATAAATCACTGGTTTGAAATTTGAAATCAGCTTGCCACAGAACTATCGAATGGATCACGATCAATCACTACCTTGCTCAAAGGAGACCCAAAGATCGCAGCGCTTATATGCGAGAACTGTGAGAACTAGTCTCGCATAAGATTCAGTTTTAGACTGGGAGTAAACACATCTATGTATCTTACACCGTGGTATTCCGTGGAGTCAGTTTTTTGCCCCCGCGAGAGACAGAGCCGTTTTCCAGCCCCAAAAGCGGAATTCCGCCCAATCTGGCAACCCTGTCTTAGTCTTATACTACACCTCCTTATAGTGCGATTTTTCTAACTCTTCCCCTCAAGCTCCTATGGCCACGACGGAAAATCACACGGCATTTCGCGTCTTTCCCCGTTGTACCGCTAGAAGTCGCATGATCGTAAGCCCTGCTTGATACGGTCGCGATCATGCGATACCTGGCGGCACTACCGAGAACGTCGCAAACCGAGAACGTCGCGGGCCTTGAGGGCCAAATTTTAGAAAAATACCAGTATACACTGCGGTTTTTCTTTCTTAGCACACGGGGGGTGTCAATAAAATGGAATATCTCACGGTATTTAACATTCAACTGGTCTTTCTTAATTACGTTAATTATACTAGGTAGGTACCGTAGAACAATACTCAACGATTCGTGGAAATGTTTGTCTACCACTATCTCCCTTTTATGATATTTCAATCTTTGTTTTATATATTTCTCGTTGAATTTAATGGGATAGTTTTTTTTGCTTAATCAATCCATAACTATAAATTGCTTACGTTATATCTCGGCTCAGCGAATTGTATTGTCTCCACAAAGCTATAAATGATGCCAACATTTTGTTTTTGGGTGCC